>CAUYRT010082067.1:0-65608 GCA_963574885.1 Lepilemur ruficaudatus
GTGTCTACATGCTAGATAGACACTTTCCAGATATTATCTTGGCCAATTGAATCTTTAAAATTCATTTGATCTGTGAGGTTTCTATGACCAGGCCACATCCACACAACCAATAGAGGTGAAATTTGAACACCAATTTGGCCAATGGCAATAATCATAGCCTGAACATAGTAGGAATTATATTACATACACACAGTGATGGAGAATTCTGGGCTTCAGTGAGTGACCATGTTAACATGGCCAGGTTATCCTGAGGAATTTACTAGAAACTATTGAAACTAAAAAGTGAGTTCAGATCTTCAATGCTTTAAGTTCTCCTTCTAGTGAGCTGAATAATTCTGCTAAGATCAAGTGAAAAATCAGAAATTTGCTAAGTAAGGTAAAATGCCCAGTGATACAGAAAACCAACCCATAGAACAAATAAAGTTGGTAAAGAATTTTTCACTGTAGCTCAAAGAATGTGCAGATTAGCTAATGTGGCAATTCTAATATACGCGCAGTTTGAACATGATGAGGGTATGAAGAATTTTTTTAGTTTCACTGCTGATCAACATAGCTCTGAGCTGTATAAAACTTTTAAAGAATATGTTGTCAACAGATGTGGTTTGGAGTTTAAATTTGTGTAGGAAAATGTATTCTGACAGCTGCAGTGACAGAATATTCTCCTGGAACAGTCACCGGATTAAGGAGCTGTGACAATCCACTGCTTCCCTAATTGAGAAGGTCTTGCTACACCCCCTACCCCAAAATCAGGTGAACTGAATAGTGCACTTAGTAATGAATTAAGAATTTGTGAATTACATTAAGATAAATGCATTAAATTAAATATTATCCTTCTTCTATGAGATAATATAAGGAAACATTAATAATCTCTTACTGCATGCTGAGGTACAATGGTTGTTGGGGGAAGAATTCTGTCAGGAACAAAATGCAGAGCAAATTCATCATGTTTCTGCAAGATAAGGCATCAGTTTGATCCAGTGTTTAAAGATGTGAATTGGACATCCAGATTTGCTGATTTTTTTTGATAGCTTAGGTTTTTAAATTTATTTTTAATTAATTAATTTTTTAAAAAATGTCACATTACAACTGTACATATTTATGGGGTACAATTTGATGTTTCGATATATATATATATGTTGTATAATGATCAAATCAGGGTATTTAGAAAATCCGTTACTTCATGCATTTATCATTTCTTTGTGGTGAGAACATTTGAAAGCCTCTCTTCCAGCTATTTTGTAATATACAATACCTTACTGTTTACCATCATCACCCTGCTGTGCAGTAGAACACCAGAACTTATTCCTCCTGTCTAATTGTAACTTCGTACCCACTGACCAACCTCTCCCATCCACTTCTCTCCCCTCTCCTCCCCAGTCTTTGATAACCATTGTTCTACTCTCTGCTCTATATCAACTTTTTTTTTAGATTCCACACATAAATGAGATCATGTGGTATTTGGTAGATATTTTTAATGATCTTAAGATTTCCATATAGGGAAGGAATTCAGCAAAACAACAGAAGACAAAACCAAAAATTAGAATTTCTACAGATTTTTATGACATCTCTCAACAACAATTGGGAACGTAGGTGATGGCCTATTACTGTACACCTGCATACCTGTGAAGTTGAATTTTGTTTTCCATCAAGGCATCAAGGCATATGTAAGAAATCTATGGTTCTGGAATCTCTTTCTTTAATCAATCGGTGTGGATGATTTAAATTGAACTATGACATTACAGAATAAATTGATGTAACTGGCTACTAACCAAGGACTGGATGAATTTTGAAAATACAACATTATTGGCTTTATTTTAGACAGAAATTCAAAGTGAATATTTAGAGCTTGCTGAAATTGCTTTAGGAGGCCGATGCCTTATCCGTTAGGCTACTGTGAAGTTACTTTAAATTTTCTTCTGCCATTCCTATCCACATGCCTCTGTGAGGCTGATTTCTCTACTGGGAGTGTCATGACATCAAAACAGAAAAGTTTAGATGCATGTTACCCTCTGTGAGTAATGTTGCCATCAACTAAAACTAGACTAGATAAATTAATAAGCAAGTAGCAAGCTTCTCCCATTAAAAACTTTAAATGCTTAATTGGTCTCAGTATGAAATTGCAAGTCGTATTTTGTCTTAGCTGTTTTGGGATTTATTTATTTCCTTAAAGTTTTAGTTTGATTATGTGGCAGTGCATGAGTTAAGTCCACTTTCTATGGTAACCAAGAGCAATGTCAATACCTAAAGTTTTGCAAAAGGGGGAAGAAAATGGTTAAATTCAGTTTGGCCTAAGGGAGCCTCCATATACATGTTACATTTGGTCTATATATTTCTCCACACTGTGAAACAGGATCCGCATTTTTCACCTCAAAAAAATGTGTGCTTCTCGTGGCTGAGGTTAATCAACTCCGGCAACACACCAACACAGGACTTGCACTTTCCATCCCTCTCAAAAATCCACTCCAACCAACCATTCTTAAAATAATGGTGAATGCTTCTACTTTTTGTAAAATAATGGACAAACCACGGTGAAATAATGCTTCAAGTAAGGGTTATTTGGGTGGTCCTAGTAACAACTCCTTGGAAATATCCAGTTACCTGTGCTTAAACATAGATCTGCCTGCCAGCACCATTTCCGATTCCAAACTGCTGCATCCAGTGATGATTCTCAAGATGATGGTGAAAAGTGCGGATCCTGTTTCACTCTAAAGACGAGTTTCTCTCTGGTCTTCTTTGCAGACTGCCATGTTACAGGAGGTAGTAAAAGTAGAGGAGGCTTGAGAAGGTAGCTTACAAAATCCCTTTTAAAAATATTCTCACTGTCTGAGTCTGGTTGAGAAAAAAATTACAGGGACACAATAATTGAGTGTGGGAGGGTATTCTCATCCAGGAACAATATTCATGATAAATAGCTCACCAAAAGACATACCTAAGTGTTTGCCATCCAGGAGAACAGAAATTTCAATTAGGATGTAGAAGACATGGAGTTTGAATACTACCTTTAACATTAATTAGCTCTGTGATGTTAAGAAATTCAATTAAACTTTGTTGGCCTTGTGTGTGTGTTTTTTTTTCTCTTTTTTTTTTTCTTGTACATTGAGAAAACAAGAGAAGTTTCAACTAGACAATTTAGTAAATTTTGATAGGGATTTCTTTGTACATGGATATTTTTATCCAAGGACAAAACTTACGATTGTTTCTAATTAGCTTCCCAGTGTTCTTAATTGGGAATGTGATATATATGCTAGAAACTTGAGATTTCATGTTAGTGGCAAGGGACCACAGGCAGGGCACCAGGTTACAGATTTGGCTCAATGGTCAAGAGCATCATAGTAACTTTTGTCTTGGTTTAGTAAGAATTGATATCCACGGACACTTCAAGAGGCATATGAGTAACATTCAGGAATATTTAATCCAGAAATAATTAGTGTGTTCTATGGGGATGATACTGGAGCAGTATCTTCTATTCCCAGAAAAAAACTATTCTCCCAAAATGCACACTTGTCCACACACACAAAAGCTGAAAACATCAATTTCCAACACTTACACCACAAGAAATGTTAAAAGAGGTCTTTCAGGAAGAAGAAAAATGATACAAAATGGAAATAAGGTTCTATACAAGAGCACTGGGAATGGTAACTCTATGGAGAAATACATACTTTTTTTTTCTTATTAATGTGTAAAAGATTATTGACCATCTAAATAGATATCATAACAATGTATTGTGGGATGTGTGACATATCCAAAAGTACAATGTATGACAAAAGTGACATAAAGACAAGGGAGGGAGAAATGGAAGATACTATTATAGAGTATAATATCACTGGAAGATAGACTGTGGTGATCTAAATATGTATGCTTTAAACCATAAAGCATCCACTACAATAACAAAATGAATAGTTATAGATACTTATTCAATGAAGGAATAAGATAGAATTATAAAAAATTCAAGTAATCCACAGGAAGAGAGAAAAAGAACAAGTGAGATAGATAGAAAACATATAGCAAGATGATATACATAAACCCAAATATACCAATAATACATTAAACGTAAATGATCCATATACCTCAATTTACAGGTAGAGTATAGCAGAAAGAATAAAATAGAAAGACTAAGTTCTACTTACAAGAAACACATTTTAAATATAAAGACACAAATAGGTTCAATATTAAAGAATGGTAAAAGATAAACCATGGTAACAGTAGTTTCAAAGAGAGCTGGATCCTAGTACTTTGGGAGGCCAAGGTGGACAGATCACTTGAGGACAGGAGTTTGAGAACAGCCTGTCCAAGAGTGAGATCCTGTCTCTACAAAAATTAGGAAACATTAGCCAGGCATGGTACCACATGTCTGTAGTCCCAGTTACTCAGGAGGCTTAGGCAGAAGGATCACTGGAACACAAGAGTTTGAGGTTGAGGTGAGCTATAATGACACCATTGCACTCTAGCCTGGACAAGAGAGTAAAACGCTATCTCAAAAAATAAAAAAACAAAAAAGCTGGAGTTGTTACATTAATATTAGAATATGTAGGTTTCAGAAGAAAGAATACCAGAGGTAAAGAAAGTCATTTTATACTAACAGAGGTAAGTTCATAAAAAAGAGATAAAAATTCAAAAGCATGAAACTAACAAAAAAGATTTTAAAATATAGAAAGCCAACACTGATAAACAGCAAAAAGAAATAGATTCACAATTATAGTCACAGATTTCAATAGCCTTCTCTCAATAATTTTTAAAAAGTCAACAGAAAATAAGTAAGGATTTGAGCAACATTATCAACAAAGTTGACCTAATTGTCATTTATAGAATAATTTCCTCAACAGCAGAATACTCATTCTTCTTAAGTGTATGTGAAACATTTACTGAGATAGATCATATCCTGTGTCATAAAACAAGTACCAATAAATACAATAAATTTGTAAGATTAAGTATATTAAGTTTTTATGATTAAATGCATTCGATCACACAAATTATACTCTGCTACCACAAAGGAATTAAATCTGAAATCAATAACACAAAGATCTATGGAAATAATCCAAATATTATTTAAAAAAGCAACATAATTCTAAATTTCAGATCAAAGAAGAAATCAAAAGAGAACTCAGAAATGATTTTTATCTCAATAAAATGAAATATAACACAACTGTTTTAACCACTCTCCACACACCACCATGGCTTGAAGATTTTCTTTTATATCTTTAATAAAACTAATACATGAAAACTAAAATTCTGTTAAGTACTTTATATAATATAAAGCTTAGAAGTTCAACTCATTAAATTGTCAACAAATACTAAGTTCTTACTGTGCTGTTCATACTGTGAATTACATAAACAAATGCTGCCATGCCACACATTGCATTCATACAACAGGGGGCATGTAAGAAACAAATTAAATATCCTATAACAACCACAAATAGCAGAAATCATTATCAAATTACAGATTTCTCCCCTCTCATTTTCTGTCTCTCCCACTCTCTCTAATTTAAATTTAGTTTTTGTTTGACGAGTCAAAGGGTTTTCTAAAGTCTATTACAAAACTAGCATTCCCTTCCCGACCTTCCTTTACCCTCACTCTTAATTTTATATTCCAAAAAGTCAACTACTTTCAACTGCTTTAGTTGTTTCTTTTGATTTTTTTTTTTTTTGTGGTGAGAATTTATCTATTTCTTACCCCCACACCAAAACCATATGCAGAGCACTTCTTGTCCCCCAACCCCATTCTCCTAAAATAGTTGCATCATAATTTGGTTTAATTAATATTCAATATTTATTCTAGCTACAAACGTGAGATGACTTTTCCTTTCCCACTCACATTTTTGTTTCTTTGGTATTAATAATTGCCTTTTAATTTTTTTTTTTTTTTAGCTTTTACAATATTCTTTTCATGAAATTAGCCACAAACTCTTTTTTCCTTGTCTTCTAACTCATCTCTCAATAACTTCAAATATATCAGACACTCAACGATGTCATCTTCCTGAGGACATACGTCCAAATGCTTTATGACCACCCTGGCCTGGACTGGCTGTCCTCTATGCTTGCTAAATAGCTACCAACCCATGCTGTATCTTCACCATATCCCAAGGATTCCCCTCATTCCTCACTTACATTGGATCCTCTGTTTCTTGAATCCTGTATCTTCCTCTTCTCTGCTTACTCCGTAGTTTTCATGGAGCACATTCTTCAGCAACTTCCTGAGAAAGGCTGTTTGAGAAGTAAATTCCAAAACCTTGGATGTATAAAATTTCTTTCCTCTTGCATTTAAATGATTTTGCTAGACATAGAATTCTAGCAAGGAAATTTTGAAGGCATCAGTCCATCATCTTTCAAGATCTGGTGTTGTCTTTAAATTTTTTTTTCTTTTATGTTTAGAGTTTTTTTTGTTTTTTGTTTTTTTGTTTTTTGCTTCATTCTGGAAGCTTTTAGTATATTAATTTAGTCTCTGGTGTGCTGAATTTCATGATGATGTATACTGATGTGGTCTATGTTCATCCACTACACTGGGCACCGAGTGAGCCCTTGTAACCTAGAAAATCAAGATCTTCAGTCCTGATAATTCTATTTAATTATTTTGCTGAACATTCCCTCTCTTCCATCTACTCTGTCCTTCCCAAGACTCTTAATTATATTAGAACTCTTTGATAAGTCCTTTATTTTTTATTTTCTCCCAGTTTTCCATCTCTATCTCTTTTCTCTACTTTTCTGGAGATTTCATGAACTTTTTCTTCCAACATTTCAATAGTGTTGGCATTTCTTTCATCATCTTTTAATTTATTAAGAATAATTCTTATTCTCTAGTTCTCCTTTTTTATGTGATATACTGAATTTATTTCTTGTGTAAAATATTTTAGCTCTCTGAAAATACTGATAATTTTTATTTTGATTTGTTTTTGGTAGTTTACTCTCTGCATAGTTTCTGTTTTCTACAAGCTTCTTTCACCCTTCTTTCATCTCCCTCTTTCATGTTAGAAACTTTCCTCAGTTGTCTAAAGATCCTGTGCTTCCCACTTAGATTTAAGATTGGGGCACTAAAAACAGTGTAAAGCTCTGGGGAAATGGGTGGGGCTTATCAACTATGAGCTTCATTGTAGTCATCTGCCTGCACTACTTAGTTGTGAACAATACTTCAGTATCCTTACCCACCCCAATCCTGCCCACCCAATCCTGGAGAGAAGACTCTTCCAATATTCTGGTTAGGGTATGAGTCTTACTTACACCTCTTTGGAAGAGCCAAGTGGGAAAAAGAGCTAGAGGTCAAAGAATCACTTGTAAACTTTTACCTAATTTCCCTGTGGTTGGTATAATAGCCCTGTACTCAGAGGGGGTCTTTCCCTGCATTCCCAGCAGCTCAGAGACTCTTTGCATGTTTTACTTTCCATAGAATAAATCCGTTTTTTTTTTTTCTGATGTTGTCACCAAGCTTCATGGAAGGGACAAAAAAATTGCTGGGCTCAGAAGCTTTTTAAGCAGACCTTTTTAGTTCAGTTGCTATTTCTTTCCTCCAGGTGTACCAGATGCTTCTGTTTCCTAAGCCTGCTGGGAGTTCTGGAGGGCCAACATTCAGATATGTTACTCAGGTATCCCAAGCAAGGAAATGATCCACATTCTTAAGTATGTTAAGTAACTTTCTAGATCCCACAGTTTTGTTGCTATTATCTCCTTTCTTTAGAAGGACATAGACATGAATGAACAGATGAGCTCGAACTACCATTTTAACCAGAAATTTATTTTACTTCTTTAGCTCGTTTGGCTCTGTGAAGTCAACACAGTCCAGGGAGAATTACTTTGGCACATTATTTGTTTGACTGGATGGATATTTTATTATGATTAGGATCAAAATGTTTAACCCTGTCTTTCTGAGCAAGACTAGCTTAATCTTCACTCATCACAAGGCACATCTAAATTCCCATTTCACTTTGGAAACCAGTGTGTTAAGACTACTCCTTTATTCACTGAAATGGGAAGAAAGTATCTGTCTGAGGACTAATTCTTCAGCAAACCCGAAGTTATTGTGTGTGATCAAAGGTCAAGTGCCAGGGTTAAGTGGAGCAATTTTTCAAGGAACAAATAGGTTCACACTATCACCAGAAGTTGAGGGTTTGTCTAGATCGGCGTTTCTTTGTGGGTTTTGCACATTCTCATTCAGACACTTCTAATGTGTCTATTAATGCATATTTCTGAAATCTCAAAATCAGAATCCCTGAGGCTACTACCTGAAAATTCACATTTTTAACATATCCCCCATGGGATTTTTATGCAGACTAAAGTTTAAGAACCCTGCGTTAGGGGAAAGGTAAGGACACTTTTGGAGAAGTAGGCAGGGCCCAGTTGTGGAGGTCCTTGGATGTAGATGGAGGAGTTTAGACTGTATCCCATAAATAACTAAGACTCCATGAAAGATGTTCATTTGTTTGTTTCTCTGCTCTTTCATTCAACAAATGCATATGGAGTGCCTATTATAGGTCAGGAGCTAGGGGTTATGAAGGAAAATCAAGTATCCATGATGTCCACAGTGTAATGTAAAAGAAGACAAGAAAACAGATTGCTATGAACTACATTGTGTCTCCCCAAAATTCATATGTTGAAGCTCTAATCCCCAATGTGACTGTATTTAGAGATAAGGCCTTTAGGGAGGTAATTAAGATTAAATGAAGTCATGAGTGAGGCCCTAAAACACTTATATCGGTGTTCTTATAAAATGAGGGAGACACAAAACCTCTCTCTCTCCTCCTCCCCAGTGTTTAGCAAAATCTACTAGCTCTATTAGATGCTGCTCCCCAGGTAGAGGCTTCTAGTATGCCTGGCATCTATGATATCCCAGCACATCTTTTCTGTCCACAACTATACATCTGATTCCCTCTCTCTCTTTCTCTTTCTCTCTCTCTCTCTCTCTCTCTCTCTCTCTCTCTCTCTGCTGTTTAAAGACATAAGCAATATCAATCAGATGTATCAACTCTTCTGAAACTGCCCAGTTTCCAGTTAAGAGATAGTGAACATTATTTTTTTCCATTAAGTAAACCCCCCCGAAAACAACAAACAAACAAACGAAACAGTTTCTAGGCAGTGTACCCTATGAGGGGGCTGAAGAATTTCCAGGTAGTATAGCCAATGAGGAGGCTGAGTTGATTAAAGAAATGATAGTCTCCCTATTAAGATTCTCAATTTATGACTGTGCATGTGTGTGTGTGTGTTGGATAGAACACAATCAGAGATATAGGGAGCCAGATATGGGCCATGACTACATATTTAGTCCTTGACTGACACTAATAATTGATTGCATATATTTTCTTCCAATCTCCCTATAGAGTTTCAGAATCTTTCTCAGCGCAGCACTCTAAAAAATTCTACAATGTATCACAGATACCATTGACAGTATATCCTATTAGCCATCCTATTACTCTGCCTCTCAACTTAAATATTTTCAATGACATCAAACCCCCTATTTCTAAAGCCAGCATGCCACACTTCAGATTGTTCTAATTATTTGAAGTTCCTATATTGAATGAAAAATCTACCTTCAATTTACTTCTACCCATTGATCCTAATTCTGATTTCTGTGCAAACGGAAAAATCAGTGTATGTATACTGCTTTATACCCTGGGGTGGCTCTCACACTTTTGTCAGCAGATGTCCTTATTCTATTCTAATTTCTTTATCATTTTATTCAAGAATGAATTCTTTCATGGTATAATTATGTATTGAACACCATGTTTGATAGTGCAGAGAAAATAGCAAGAAAGCAAACTTTGTGTTTGTTTTCATATAATGTTCTATCTAGTAGACGGGTCAAGGAAATGGCAATTCCAGCAGAGTGTGATACCTACCAGGATAGGGGAGGCTTGGGGTGCATAAAGAGAGGTTAAACCCCCAGAAATCCATAGGTAGGGCTGTCAGGAAAGGCTTTCAAGATCAAGTGAAGCCTGAGTTGACACCTATAGGAATGAGCAGGAGTTAGCAGGCAAGGGGCGGGTATAGGGCAAGTGTGTGCCTGGAAGTTAGAGGCAGGAAAGTAAACCAGAAAAGGGAATGGGATGTCCAAAGTTTAGAAGGTAAGAATCACAAGATCCAGCTATAGGGTATACATGCGTGCCCACGTGCACTTGTGCAAGTGTATCTGAAGATGTAAATGGGCACAGGAACCTGAGGGCTTCTGAAGCCATATTAGTTGATTTCAATGTCATTCCAAGGGCTGTGGGATGAACTGAAGCCAGGTGTAACAGGAGCACATTTTTAATCTGGAATGATCACTTTGCTGCAGGGAAGATGAAGGATGGCTGGTCAGGTTGAGGCAGGGAGCCCAGTCAGCATGCTAGCACTCTGACACTGAAGCCAGGTGAGGTGGGTCTGAATCAGGATAGCAGCAGAGGTTTTTAGTCCCTTCATCATGGTCACTTTTGTTTCATTAAGTGCAGTTTTCCAAAGTTCCTCTAGTGATAAAATCCCCCAAATTGGAAAAAAGAAATTGACTGTGACTTGACTTGCAAAATAGACATGAGTTATCACCTGACTTTTTCTAGACAATGCAGAAAATTGTCTTTTTCTGGTACATGTACCATATTGTTTATTAATATTATTTGACAATAAACTAAAGCACAATCCCTTTTATGCTATATAGATATGTATATTATTTCTCCATTTATTAGGCTTGTTTTTTAGTCTAGGTGCACAATGCTACATTTATGCTTAGTATAATAGATATTTTTTCATATTTTACCCAGTATTCCAAGTGGCTGAGAATATACTCAGATGGTAACTCAGATTTAAAAGGCTATGGTCTTTAAATCAGGCAGATCTTGGTTAAAATCTTTGCCTGGCCACTTATTACCTTATTGGCACTGGAGGGGCTTAAGTTACCTAACTTAGTTTTTGTTGTATTTGTTTTTGATACAATCAAAGGTTGATTACATGATTGCATTACTTATTAGTTGATATATATTAATATATAACACTATTATGAGGATTAATAGAAATAACGCATATAAAATGCTTGCCACATCGTTACTACATGCTAACCATTAAGCTGTTGCCTCTTAGCTCCAAGTACACTCTCTATTCTTGGCTTTGTGTCACTGTAGCTGGGACTCTGCAAATGATATTATCCTTTGCTAGTTGGCTTCCTGGTAGGTTCTGTCCATACAGGATACTAGAAGTGCCTAGAAGACTAGAGAAGTGAGAAGGCACTTGCCCCTTCCTGTTTTCCCTTTGTCACCCCAGCAATGGTTCTTCATCCAAGGAGTGGCAGTTGGGTTTAGTAGCAGCAGATCGGACCAATTTCTAGTTTTTCCCACACACTCAGAACCAGCTTCATCATTCACCTGCCAAAAACACCAGTGCAAGATAGTGCCCCTTCCTAGGAGGTCTAAGTACCAGCTCAGAGACCTTTCTCCAAGCTCCAGAGACACCAGCACCATCTGGGCAATACCCAGACCCCTCCTCTAAGCTTCTGAGTTTCAATGACCCCAAGCCCTCCCTTCATTCCCTCAGCTGTGAGTGATGGCTATCTCCTAAAGTGGCTATCTTTGTGTTATCTCAGTGTTTCCTTTTTTGCTTTCTCCCTCTTCCTTGATTTGCCAATTCCCTATATTAAACTCTCTATGTTAACAACTGGTGTGGTTCTGATTTCCTTAATATACCTTCTTTTTTATCCCTAACATTGTACCACTAGAAATTTTGATATTCTTTGGACTAAATAAAAATCTACCTGCCATACTGTTGACATTTCTACCACTAAAACTATCCTATCCTTAATATTAAGGCAGGAAAGCTTCAGAAATACAAAAGAGTACCTTGTGCTATCATGTGTGCATATTTCTCCCATCTTCATAAAGGGGGATTTATTAGCACTTATGCTTTCTTGCTTTTGGGTTTGTAAATGGGGCTTTGAATTGGGTGATGAAGAGCAGAAATTAATATTTTTTCAAAAATTAACTCACCTTATTGGCAAATTCTCTTTAGCAAAGACTATTTACCATTTATCAGAAACTCTTTAAGTGATTTAAATGTAACTCAGTTCATCCTCAATAAACTTATGGGGGAGTTTACTATTATTCTCATCATCACCCTCATTATACTGTGGACCAAAGAGCTTAACAAAATTGCTTACATTTGTTGTAGTGGGTTGAATGGTTATACCCCAAAATAAATGTCCACACAGAACCTATAAATGTGTCCTTATTTGGAAAAACTATCTTTGCAAATGTGATTAATTTAAAAATATCAGGAAGAGATGATCCTGGATTAGGATAGACCCTAAATTCAGCAAGTGTCCTTATAAAGGAATAAAAGGGAAGACAAACACAGAGGAGAAATGAAGTGATGTAATGATGGAAGCAGAGATTGGAGTGACATGTGTATAAGCCAAGGACAATTGAGGGCTGTTGACAGCCATGAGAAGCTAGGAGAGAGGCAGGGATATTCTCCCTCTGAGCCTCCAGAAGAAACCAAGCATAATGACACTTTGATTTTGGACTTCTGGCTTCCAAAACTGTCAGATAATAAATTTCTGTTGTTTTCAGTCACCAAATTTGTGGTAACATATTACAGCAGCCCTAGACAACTAACACATTCATAAAAGCTTATGAGTATTAAAAGTGGGACTTGAACCCAAGTAGTCTTCTTGTTCCAGAGTCCAGGCGCTCAACTATTATCATGTATTACCTTCCTATCCTGCAGAAAGCCTCAGCAGTTGAATAGATATATGTTGAATTCTCCCAGGAGGAGGAGATAAAAACTGTAGGAGATGAGAAACCTTTTAGAGTTTCTTCCCTGGAAACCAGGATGGAATTGGAGTTTGGGGACTTCAAGAGTTAGTTAGTAACAGTGACCCTACCTACCTTCATATATGGTCACCACCCTCCCCTTCCCCAAGAGGTGACAAGACCTCTGATGGGGTGGCTTGGTAATACTCCTGACAGAACGCTTGGAGTGAGAGCTTCTAGAGTCACCGTGAAAGATCACCTATTCCATCTTGGCAAGGCAGCCAGAAAGTTGGCTGGCCTAAAGGGAGAGGTGCCTTCTGGTGTATCAGCTGTAAATACTGTAAACTCCCTTGATGATCTGTCTGCACTTTGTAAGATCTTAAAACCTTTACATAATACCGGCCTTTTTCATGAAGACTGAGATCAACATTTCTACGAGCCTAGTGAATAGGAGCTAGAAGTAGATAAAACAAGATTTGGAGAAATTGATAAATGTATAAAAGTGGCGTTGATTGCATTTTCATGTTGTAGGGTGTAAAAGTCATAGCTGATATCTACATATATTTGTTACTTCGTAGAAGAGTTTTATTCATGGGCTTCCATGGATGAATGAGAGATCATGAATGTCCTTCAGGGACTACATGAACCATTGAAATTATATGTAAAGTATGTGTGTCTATGACTTTGATTATGTATTTCAAAAGATCCACCTTCCTCAACATAGCAGGACCCACTAGCCTACATAAATGGAAAAAGCATCTTCCAGCTCTGACATCTTGTGGTTCAGTAACTTTGCAATGGAATAGCATTGGAATTTGTACAGTTCTTAATATCAAAGTACTAGTGAGGTAAATAGAAGTTAAAAATGCACCTCTTATTCTCACTCTTGTTGAATAAAGAATATGAAGACATATTCTGCTGTTTCGTTGTTCCTCTTCTGCCACAGCTGAAATATTATCCCAAACTACATTTTCCTTGAATTTGTCTTTATTCTGACCTCAGGACTCATGGGTTCTCAAGGTTGTTAGTTTGTTCAATCCCAGATTATAAATAATGATGGTTAAACTTAGAAACAAGAGAGTTCCAGGTTGGTAAGATCATTCTTCCAATTAAATAAATACCAGCTCAGAGCATAAACTCTGAGATATTTTATCCTGTGCTCATAAAAACATACTTATTCTTACCCCCTTAGGACATTGTGAGCATCACTGCCATGCTGAGGCTGTGGCCTGTGGGTCACAGTGAAGACAGCTGGGGCTCAGAAGTCAGGCCGCTCAGCAGAAAAGTGGTGGTGGTGGTGGAAGAAAGGTGACAAATAGAAGTTTCAGGTTAAAACTACAAGTAAGTGGGTAGATGAGTGTGCTGATAGGTTTAGCAGCAAATAGTGGACATTTATTAAAAAGGGTTAGGGTCCAGGAAGACAATTTTTGTCCTGGAAAGGATGGGAGAAGGGAAGACAGGCTATGAAAGAACCTATGCAAGAATGGACTGAATTTCAGTCCATTCAACTCAACACACAGGTCTTGAGACCTCATGTGTTCTATACCTAATGCCTGGCACTGGGGATACAAAGGAAAATGAGACCTCTCTCTGCTCTTGTGAGGCTCAGAGTCTGGTGTGTGAGAGAAAAGCATTGTGAACAAATAACTCTAATCTAATATGATAAAACCTGTAAAAGGGACAAGCATATGAACAAGGTAAAATGGGGGAAAATAAAATAAGGAACTACTAATTAGGCAGGAGTTAAAGGCGGCCTTTCAGATGGGGTATATTGGTCAGTAATAAGCAAGAAGCCATTATAAATAGAGTCCAACTGTATAATGACACACAATAAGCTTATTTTGGCTCCTGCAGCTTCCTGGATGGGTGAACTGGCCAGGCTGTCCACTGTGGGATATTTCAGGGACCCAGGCTGACAGAGGTCCTCAACACATAGCTTCCAAAATCATCATGTGATTTCCTTGCCAACAGGCAGGAGTAAAAAAGCATGGATAAACCTACTCATGAGGTTTTTACGAGCCATGCCTAGGAACAGTACTATCCCTTCTGTTTCTATCCCATGTCTAGAACCAAGGCGCATGGCTCCAGCTACCCTACTGACACAGGAGGAAGTGAAATGTCAAATAGCCGTGCAATCATGGAGAAGAGAAGATCATAAATTTTGGTGTACAGCTAGCAATGTCTGTAGCAGGCAGTAAAATATTTTAGCTGAATTTTGTAGGACAAGAAAGTATTCACTAGTTAGAAGGATTAAGGGTACACCATGATTGTATGCAGAAACATTTTAAACTCCCTAGCAACACTGAACATACTTCCCACCCCTTCTTTCCTACTACTTACCAACAAACCCTGCCACCTCTGAAAACTTTGTTTTTATAAATGTTCTCCAAACACCCTGTAGGGAAAGCTAAGACCTTATTCATTTGCCCCAATGTTCCCTGCATTTATATCAGGGTAAATAATTGCACAGCTGTAGTTTTTCAAAGCTATCGTGTATACTAAGGGCAATGAATCTCTTCCAAGGCTATAGAGTTGGAAAAGTTTTGGAAATATTTATTCCTTTTCCGTGCTGAGACAAAATCATTTAATTTGCTGCTTCAATGAGGGTTCATTCAGGACAACAAAACCTATGCCTGGTAAATTAAATAGAGAAGCAATAATACAGGGAGTTAGTTACAAAGATGCTGGAAGAGAGAAAAGAGCAAAAGGGAAGGTGAAAATATGTGACATGGGAAGCTCCAGGAAGACATTCTTGTCCTTAGGGCTGGAGGGAAAATGGGTGGGGACTGGATTAGCAGAGCAGGAGCCAGGACAAGACATTGGAAGCTGGAATCACAGTGATCTTGGCAGGAGCTGGGTCCATAGGGGAGAAATTGGAGGAGAGGAGGGAAGGTGCTGATACCACAGAGAATGCACAGCCCCTGCCAGAGACAGTGCACAAGGATGGCAAAGGGGAGAGGGAGAAACATCCCAGCTCCTCTCCTCCTCCCTTCCTTGATCAGCCCCCAGAGATTCCTGCTGGATCCTCTGCATCTCAGTATTTTCCAGCAATCCTCCTCCCACAATACAGAGCAGAGCAAAGAAAGCACAGGAAGACGGATCTGAGAGAAAACAAGCAAATAACTGGTCACTTGCCTTAATTGTGTTCAAAACCTCTAATTCTTCAATTTGAGATGAAAGGTAAATTTTATTCCCTCCTTTGAGGACTGTAATGACACTGTATATTTTTGTGAGGCGACGGACACTTTAACAAGCTAGGTTAATAGCAAAACAGAATATGCAATCTTTCCTTCATAGACTTTTCTGTCAGGTTAGGAAATGGATAGAAACCCAAACTTTGGAAGCAAAACAACGATTGGCTTTTCTCACCCCATATGTGAAGATTCTAGCTGGCAAAAATAGAAAAACAAAAATAATGAAATTGTTCTGTATTTCCGTAGCCCTCTATGACAATGGATTATATAGCCCCAGACTTCTCAAAACATTTTCTCAATCATTTTGTTGTCAGATATCACTATCCCTCTGAAAATTACTGAACCCGGGAAAATGATTCCCTTTCTATAGGAGAGGGAAAAGGCCTGGTGAGGCGAAGTGCATTGCACAAGATCTCACCTTTGGATAGTGAATACCTAGGATGAGATGCCAGTTGTTTTGGAATCTTTGTATTCTTTGCACCAAACTAGTGACTGGAGTTTTATAGAGAATTTCCTCATTCTTTCCAGGCCTTTCTTATCTGCATTTAGTGAGCACATTCCTTGCTTTGTATTCCAGGAAACTCATTACTAACATTCTCAGGTCCTGAACCAATTTCACTCCAGGGACCATTGAGTTGAGAATGGAACTCATTGAGACACTCTCTAAACAGATCTTGTTTGATTTCTAGAGCTGCTGAAACAAAGTAGCACACACTGGGTGGCTTAACACAACAGAAGTGGATTCTCTCCCAGTTCTGAAGATCAGAATTCTAAAATCAAAGTGTGGGCAGGGCTGTGTTCCCTCTAAAGCTGTGGATGGATGTCTCCTAGCCTCTTTCAGCTTCTTCTGGCTGCTGGCAAGCTGTGGCATTTCTTGGCTTGCAGCTGCGTCACTGCAATCTCTGCCTCTGTTTCTGCTTGTAATTCTCCCCCATGTGTCTGTGTCCATGTGTCTAAATTTCCCTCTTCTTATAAGGATTTCAGTCTTCTTGGATTTAGTACCCACCCTACTTTAGTACAAACTTATCCTAATGACTACATCTACAAATACCTTATTTCTCAATAAGATTACATGCATAGCTTCCAGGCAGACCTGAATTTTGGAAGGACACTATTTAACACACATAGACCCTAAGTAGTGACAGCTGATATTCAAAAAGTCTGTAACACCGAAAGTAAGCTTTAGCCAGTTTTAAATATCATTGTCCTATTCTTTAGGCCCTATTCTTAAACCTCCCAGATACTCTAAGTATTTTACCATTTAGTATGGCTTGTAATTTTTTCTTGATAGCTGGACATGATGTATTGGGTAAAAGGAACTGCTGTAAATAGGCAGTTCATTGGTGATGTGGTAGTAAGTGTGGGGAAGGGAAGCAAGCTATTGTCCAGGGATTAGGGCTTAGTGTTTTACTGAGCCTGCGTCTCTGGACTGGGAATTTCACACCTGCTTCTCAGAGCTCACCCCTACCCACTTCAGTGGGAGGATGGCTACGGTGCGCTGGAGCTGAGTACTTCCCTTCCTCTGTGTGGAAGGCTAGAGCTAGCTGCAGTTGGATAATCCCCTCTCCCCAGTGAGGCACTGACAAAATGCCAGCAGATTAGGCTCTGGTTAAATAGTTTCTCCTGAGGGCAACCATGTTAACAAAAGAATGCTTTGGCATATTTCAAAATAGTCCTTTTACCCTCCCCGTGATAGAGGCCCCAGTGCAATTTTCTCTAATATTCATTGAGAGTTCTGGGTAGAGCACCTGGTAGTAAAACTCACAGTAGTGTGCCCCTCTCCCACTACACACATACACCCATGACCGGGCCCCTGCAGTTCTTATCTCTTGCAATTGTTCACATTGGCTCTCCAGCAACTGGTCCATTAAAGTTCAGGTTTCCTTACCCCAGCACTGGTTCCCTGGGAGGTTGCTGCTCATGGCTTCTACTTGGGCAGTTGTTATTCTCTGTGTTTGCCTGTCTGTCTCTTCATTTCTGGGACCAGCAGTTTACACTGTGACCTTACCTCTCTTAAGGATATAAGAAGAATTACCCATTTTTCAGTTTGTCAGCTTTTTACTTGTTAGAATGGAGGGACAACTTCCAAGTTTCTTACATGCCAGACCAGAAATTGGAAATACATATTAAGTATTTTAGAATAGAATATATTAAGTACTAGACATAGAGCTGCAGAGACCAAGAATACTAGATTTTAAGTCAGAAAAACTTCAGTTTGATTCTTAGCTCTGCCATCACCTGGTTGGAGCCTAACTTCTCCATCTCAGTTTTTTGATAACAAAACAAGAATCCTATTGATTACACTGCCTATGTCACAGGTATATTTGCATCATAACAAGAGCTAAGTGCATTGTAAACTCTAGATGGCACAGAATTATAGGTTCTACTGGCATTATGGAAGGACAGCCATCACACATTGCTTTCAAAGATAATATATTAGAGGTTAAAAGCAAGTAAGAGAAGTGCTTCTGTCCAGGCCCAGAGAAATCTTAATTTAAAAAATGAGTTTAGCATAAGTTTTGATATATCCACCAAAACCATGTGGGGAGACATAATAAATAAAATAGATGAAAACGGAGCCACTCTCATTGCCGTGGTTGTGGTGGGATAGGGCTGCCATGGTATGTCCTTTCCCTTACCCTTTTAGACAGCTTTAATAAAGGGAACTCTTCAAAAAGCTCTGGGACTCAACTTAGCACCTCTTGTTTATCATTAGATAAGATAACATTATAGATAAGATACCTTCATCCGTCACTAACATTCTTATTACAGATTTTGACATTGTGATCTTGGGAATGCAGAAGTCCTCAGGTTCACATCTATGCTCAACTGGCATCAGCCCTTAATAATAAAGCTATTTCTGGACTTTCTGGTGTCTTGATAAGCATGTCTACCTTGATGCTAATAGTACACTGTGGATTTCTATAGCTCTATCATAAGTCTTTAAGTCTTGAAATCAGTTAGTGTAATGTCTCCAACTTTGTTCTCATTCAAACTTGTTTTTTTGTTGTTGTTGTTATTTTGGTTTTTGTTTTAATTTTGACTCTTTTATTTACTTTATCTTTTTAAATTTCAGAATATTATGGGGGTGCAAACATTTTGGTTATATATAATACCTTCGCCTTGCTCAAGCCAGAGCTACAAGGGTGCCCATCCCCCATACAGTGTGCTCCACCTCCATTACTTATAAGTTTATCCATCCCCACCACCCCATTCCCACCCGGCAGGCACCCTATGAATAGTACTTCCATGTGAGCACCTAAGTATTGATCAGTTAGTACCAATTTGATGGCGAGTACATGTGGTGCTTGTTTTTCCATTCTTGTGATACTTTACTTCAAAGGATGGGCTCCAGCTCTATCAAAGACAATATAAGAGGTGCACTTTCACTATAGTTTGCTGTGGCTGAGTAGAACCCCATGGTATACATACACCACATTTTATTGATCCACTCATGTACTGACGGGCACTTGGGTTGTTTCCACATCATTGCAATTGTGAATTGTGCTGCCATAAACCTCAGAGTGCTGATGTCTTCATTATAGAATTTTTTTTTTCCTTTGGGTAGATACTCAGTAGTGGGATTTCTGGATCAAATGGTATTTCTATTTTTAGTTCTTTCTTTGAGATATCTACGAATTACTTTCCACAGAGGTTGCACTAATTTGCACTTCAAACTTGTTTTGACTAATCTAGATTTTTGGCACTTCCATATAAATTTTACAATCAGTCGAATTCTGTAAAAAGCTTACTTGGATTTTGACTAAGATTGCTTTGAAACTATAGGTCAATTTTGAAATAACTGGCATTCTTAACAGTAATGAGCCTTTCAATTAGAAAACATGGTATATTTCTTCATTTGCTTAGGTTTTCTTGAATTTCTCCTGAACATATTTTGTCATTTTCAGTGTACATTTGAAAATCCTTTGCCACATTTATTCCAGATATTTTCTGGTTTTGATGTTATCATATAGGGTATTCTTTTATTTCATTTTGATTTCTGATTATTGCCATTATATAGACATATAATTGATTTTTATGTACTGGTCTTATATTCTGAAGCCTTGATAAACTCACTTATTAGTTTAGAAGCTTTTTTTTTTTAAAGAATCCTTTGGATTTTTCACATAGCCAATCATCTCATCTATAAATAAAGACATTTCTACTTCTTCTTTTCAATATTTTTTAAAAATTTTATTGAGCTCAGGAATTCGACACCAGCCTGACCAAGAGTGAGACCCCGTCTCTACCAAAACAGAAAAATTAACTGGGCTTGGTGGAGCGTGCCTGTAGTCCCAGCTACTCAGGAGGCTGAGAAAGGCAGATCACTTGAGCCCAGGAATTTGAGGTTGCAGTGAGCTATCGTGATGCCACTGTGCTCTACCCAGGGGACAGAATGAGATTCTGTCTCAAAAAAAAAAAAAAAAATCACCTCCCCATTAGAGAGAAAAGTTAACTGTACAAATACACATTGGAATCTTGCTGTATGCCGGGCATTGTACAAGGTTTTTAAGATGCAGAACAGTGACATACTTTCTTCTGTCAGATAAATCACTAAGTAGTGCAATGTAACAAATTGATAGGTTTCACACCATTTGTAGGAGGAACAGCGAAGAGCATCCTTCTGCATCCCAGAGGAGGAAGTGCTTCAGCTGAATGTTGCAAGTACCCTGGAAGCTAATCAGGTGAAACAGGAGAAGCAGCTCAGGGAGAGATTTTGCCAATTTACAGAGGGGCAAAAAAGTGATACCAAGATCTGCCATTAGATAGTCTTGTGTGGCTTGAGCCTGGCCAGGCAAAGGGCTGTGCCTGAAGACAAGGCTGGAGAAGCAGGCAGAAGCCACACCATGGGGAGGCTAGTGGTCCCATTATGGACCTGGGACTTCGCTTTGATCCATTGCATGATCATGTTCTCCTTTTAGAACACTCAGACTTCCAACAACCATTTGTAAGTATATTATACACTGTCTATGGTTAGGAAACATTTAAATTTAAAATTTAGAATGTTATTCTTGATTCAGGGCCATTGCTCATTCATCTGATCCATCATTCATTCATCACACATTTACTAGAAGCCATGAGTAGCATCAAATTTAATACCTTAGTTTTGCAGAGATTGGAATGAAATGTAAATAGTATAGTCATTTCGGTCAATGATGGACCACATATACGACAGTGGTCCCATAACATTATCATGGAGCTGAAAAATTCCTATCACCTAGTGCTGTCGTAGCCATCATAACATCATAGTGTAATGTATTGCTCCCATGTTTGTGGTGATGCTGCTGTAACCAAGCTTACTGTGCTGCCAGTCATATAAAAGTATAACAATACAATGATGTATGTTATACAATATTTGATGATAACAATAATAATAAACAACTATGTTAATGGTTTATGTATTTACTATGCTATACTTTTTATTGTTATTTTAGAGTGTACCCCTTCTATTTATATGCATAAAAAAGTTACCTGTAAAACAGCCTCAGGCAAGTCCTTCAGTTGTGTGTTAAATCATGCCAGAAGGAGGCATTGTTATCACAGGACATGCATGTTATTGCCCCTGAAGACTCACAGTGGGACAAGATGTGGAGCTAGAAGATAGTGATATTGATGATCCTGACCCAGTGTAGGCTTAGGCTACTGTGTGTGTTTATGTCTTAGCTTTTAACACATAAAAGTTCAAAAAGTTAAAAAAAACAAAAATTTAAAAATAGGAAAAAGTTTATACAATAAGGATAGAATGAAAAAAATATTTTATACAACTACACAGTGTGTGCTTTAAGCATTATTACAGAAGTCAAAAAGTTAAAAATATAAAAATGCATAAAGTACAAATGTTACAGTAAGCTGTTTAATTTATTAGTGAAGAGAGAAAAATATATTTTTATAAATTTAATGTAGCTTGTGTACAATGTTTATAAAGTCTACAGTAGTGCACAGTAACGTTCTCAGCCTTTGTATTCACTCCCCACTGACTGGCTCACCCAGACCAACTTCCAGTCTTTCAAGCTCCATGAACAGTAAGTGCTCAATATAGGTGTACCACAGTTTCTCATTCATACTGTATTTTTGCTGTACCTTTTTTATGTTTAGATACACAAATACTTACCATTGTGTTACAATTGCCTGCAGTATTCAGTATAGTAACATGCTGCACAGGTTTGCAGCCTTGGAGCAGTAGGCTATACCACACAGCCTAAGTGTAGTAGGCTATACCACACAGCCTAGGAGCAATAGGCTATACCACACAGCCTAGGTGTAGTAGGCTATACCTCACAGCCTAGGAGCAGGAGGCTATACCACACAGCCTAGGTGTAGTAGGCTGTAGCATCTAGGTTTGTGTAAGTTCACTCCACGATGCTTACACAACGACAGGATCACTTAATGACGCATTTCTCAGAACATAATTCTGTCTTTAAGCAAAGTATGACTGTACTTCATCCTGAATCAAAGTCACCAGATGGTTTTAAGTTAGGTGATTCCGGAACTACTTCTGACTCCAGCCTTTCTGTCACCTTCATCTAGCAGTTGTCAGCTAATTTAATCTGTTAGAATCCAAGATGAAAGGAACGCATTTAAGGGTAATAATGATACTCAAGAAAACCTTTTGCGTATTTACATGAGGGGGGTCTTTATCCTAATAGAAAATAAAAGACAATTAATGTCAATTGGAACAGTCATTTCTGTGCTTGTGGATAATCTCCACCCTCCTTCCTTTCAGTCCTCTCTCCTTCCACTTGTCTCCCCATTCCTGACTTCAGGATGTGAGAGCAGAGTCATGCAACTCTAGATCAACAAGCCAGATGATCTTTGGGATCTTATGGGTGGTAGCTGTTCAGAAGGCCTTAGCAATTCACCTTCCTATGCTCAAGGGTAAATTTACTCTCCCCAGCTCTGGGAGACAAGGCCTCCCTTTGGTCAATGATACACCTGTGAACTGAAGGCCAAATCAAATAACTTCCTTCCCCAGTAATTTCTGTAACTGAGGTTGACTACCCCTTCAAGTTATAAATCTTCAATGCCACTAATCTTGTATGCCAACAAGTCAACCAAAAATTGAGATTGAGGTGCCAGATACACTTTGAGGCTATTGGGTGGTGGGAAAAATATTTAGTTATTACTCTGTTTGGACCAACTTATATGAAGGTATTTTCATTGTGATGAAAATTACAGAAAGTCTTTTCTCACAGCCTGGGCTTAGGGATGACCCAAATATAAAATTGTGTGTTAAATCAGCCAAGAAATGAGAGAGAGAGACAGAAAGACAGAAAGACAGAGAGGGACTGGAGACCAGAGAAGTAGGATTTAGGTGTTAGAAAAATTCTTAGGGAGAAAAATCAGCATGCTCTCCCGAGACCAAAAGCACAGGCATGGTGTTCATCTATGGAAATACAGGCCGAGGAGTGCAGTCTGCACCAGTTAAGTAGCTGGAGAGAAATGGGATTCTAATGCCCACAAGTGGCCCAGCTGAGGGAGTGGTTTCCTCCCGTAAAACTGCCTTCACTCGTTTTGTTGAGGCCACACTGGCCCTGGTCTCTGTGGGTTCAGGAGAGGCCCTTTCCTGCTGCGCTTATTTGCTCTCTCCTCCTCTGCAGCCCACCTGGCATTTTTCTTTACTTACAGGAGTCCTAAAGACCCAAAACAGCAGCAAGCTGATTAAAAATTAATAAGAGCCTCAGAGGGAAAGTACCAAGAGGCAGTTGGCTCTGTGATCGGAAATTTTTTGAGGTTCTTTAAATACCCAATTATTTTCAGGACACCTACGGAACAGAAGCCACAGGACATGGGAAATAGGTTTTTTTAGCCAGAGGGAATATATTTTTAAACACAAGGCTTTTAACTCACAGAAAAGAAGAATTATGTTTACTGTACTACTCTTCATTACACACACCCCCGGATCTCCACCTATTTTTTTTCTCTTTTCCAGTTTCAGGTGAATCGCCCAGCAGGAGTGAGACGAATTTATCTTTAGTATAAACTTCATTATTCTCTACAGTGCCTCTCATTTGCCCAGGAGGTAACAATTCTATGTAGGAAAAAAAAAAAAGGCAGTCAGTGAATTAAAATCAGACCTGGGAATACTTGATGATACATTACATCCCAATTCAACCACGAAGAAAATTTAAACCTGATATGTCAAGGAATTAGGAAGCACATGTTTATATTACTGTTTCTTTGGGTGATAAATACTTTCTTAAAGAGCCTAATGAATACACCATAAAATGATTACTAAATACTATAAAAATGAATCTATAGGAAATCCTTTCTCTACCACTTTCATTCTGCCATTTCCTAAAACCTGCACTGTGGTTAGTAAAATATTTATGTGTTGCACTCCAGAAACCTATTATTTATGATGCCCAACAGGAAGGGTTGCATCTGATGACCACATTTTCATTTAGCCTTAGGAAGGAACAAATTGAAGTTGGATTACTAACATGGAAACAAATCAGGCAGGGTGCAAATGATTTGTTTAGCCAGAGACAAGCTTGTCAGGAAGCTGTGCTGGAATATGGCACAGAGGAAACTCTGTGTTATCATTACCTTCCAACAGGTTGTCAAAAATCAGCAAAGTGAGGGAGTTTTCAACAAAGGCAGGAAAGATAAAACAAAGAAAGGATTTTTAAAAAATGTACTGCTAATGGAATGCCTCATTATTAGCACCATAGAAAAATAAATGCAAATTTTAGTACCTAGCAGAGTCAATTGGCCTATGAATTTTTTATAATATGTGTGTTATTTTTCAATCAAATCTAATGTTCCTTTTCACCACTGTTAATTTTAAAAAAGTAGAAAGCTCAGGAGATCTGAATTATGTTTTCAGAATTATCTAGTAGGTCTTACTGTAAATCATTTAGCTGTCTAAAACCAGACCTTTGCAATCTGTTTTTCTGTTCTAAGACAAAAATGGTTATTTATATGTTCCTACATGCTACAATTATACATTGGACAGTGAAATTACTTACGAAAGCAAACTAAAAAATAAGGGAAATTAACTACAAAGTAATATCCCACTTAACATTTATTGACCATTTATCAAGAACTTCTGTAAGGAAAAATTACTTGGAACTCTGGTGAGCTATGTATGATTTATATGACACATACTATTTGTTTCTCTGGTTATTTTTATTTTACTGAAAAAACAATCTATGCACTTATTTTATTTTGTTTATTTTATTTCATATACATTTATTTTCTCTCTCTTTCTAACAGGGATTTGAGAAGGTTAGCCACAATATACATCTCCTCCTGGGACAACACAAAACAAATTTATTGGTTCAAAAGAGGTTACCAAAACATGATAATATATCAGTCTATTGCTCAAAAATGTCAGTGGCTCCCTGTTGCCTACTGAATAAAGTCTAAACACTTTCAGTAGAGCCTTCAAGGCCCTCCATATCCTTCCCCAACCAGCATAATAGAAAATACAGTGATTCTTGGAACTCTGACTACTGATTCCACCACTAGTCAATGGCTTAGGTTTGGCAATATACTTTCTGCCTCTAGGAAATAGAACATAGAGTTTCTGCAAGGAGTATGCTGCATTTAACACAGGTTTACTTTGAGAGAGCTTACTATCTCTTGCTCCTTAAGCAAACATGCCCCATGAATGTATTATCTGACAAATTACACTAGTGGCTTATCAAGTCATTCTTCCAAACACACACAGTTTCCCCAACTTACTAGATGTTCGATATGGTGTTACTGGACCTTATAGATTGGCACCCAAGGGAGTGACCCAGCTTTCTTGCTCCTTTGCTTCTGACTGTGATGTTGGTTCCAAAGCAATAGTTAGACATTCTATCAATAGCTTCTGTAGCTCTAAGATTTATCCTTATTGCCATTATTTGAGACTTTTTAGGTTATCAAAGAGTTCTGTATTTTCTTTTCTTTGGGGTTCTAAGCTTTTAGTATACTTCCTAGTAAGCAATAAACATTTGTAGAATCTACTGCTAACCCTGCCTCATTCTCAGATTCTCACATTGTTCTCTCTAAGTTCCCAAACCCTACTTTCTCCCCTTTAAACGTCTGCCCTTTCTGGTATGCTAGAGTCAGACTAGGAACTTATATTAGGTAGAAGAGCAAAGTCCCTGGGTACAGACCCATCCTCAGCACAGCGTGGCTCCTGAATTGAGATCTAGCTTTCACATTGGGGGCTTTGAGAGTGACATTTTGAAATCAGAAGGTATCTAAGGGATGCCAATAGCTGCTTAGAAGTTTGAATATCTATATTCATTCTACTACACCAAAAAAAGTAAGCTACAACAAACTTGCTCAAATTAAAGTGTCCTGATTTAGGCTGGCATTTAGTATCATGATGTGGAAGAGTTTTTCTAAGCCCAGCCTAGAATAGGAAGAATAAAGAAATATGTACAGAGTACATATTTCCCTTACTGATAGTGTGGATATGTTCCAAGACCCCCAGTGGGTGCCTGAAACTACAAACAGTATTGAACCCTGTATCTATTATGTTTTTTTCTCTCTATATATATACTTATGATAAAGTTTAATCTATAAATTAGGAACAGTAAGACATTAACAACAATAACTAATAATAAAATAGGATAATATAACAATATACTGTAAGAAAAGATATGTGAGTGTGATCTCTATCTCTATTTCTCTGCCTCTCTCAAAATATCTTAATGTACTATACTCATCTATTTTTGGAATCCAGTTGACCACAGGTAAATGAAACCATGGAAAGCCAAACCATGCATTGGGGGAGCTAATACATATATATGTACACACACATATATATGTAATATATGTATACACACACATACATGAGTATGCAGGTGTATGTTCATGTTGGTGTCTGCTTGGGGAGATGTAGGCAATGGGTAACTTCCTTAATAATCCTCTGTGTGGGTGTGTGTATTCTGTGAATTCAGAATTTGGTTATTACTAATTTCTAACATCAGAGTTGTCCAATTTCAAACTCAAGTGTGATAACACATTAGAGACAAAAAATGCTTTCAGGATTATTATTTGCTATTTCTGTTTATTGCACATTCACAACTGCCCCGTGATGTGGCATAAATTCTGTCATTCTAGTTTTAAGCAAGAAAAGACTAGAAAATGCAATAAAAGTCATTTTATCATTTTCACTAAAAACTTCTAATTATAATCTAAACTAGTTCAGATAGTATTGGGTCAAGTTATTCATGGGAAATGGTTGCGACTTTTGGGTTTGTACTGTGATCACTGTTGTTATGAAACTCTGGCCCAACTAGCATTTAGAATATTACATTTTTAAGGCAAACTCTAAATTTGGTTGGCTCAGAATTATTACAGACATTCATTTTCTCTGTAAATTTTCCACAAACCCTGGAAAGAAGAAATGTAGAAAAAGGTCATTTCTGAGAACTGGTGGACATCACTTTGGCAGTTTTAAATGGACAGGAGTAAAAACTGGAGGTTTAGAAAGGATATTTTGGCCAAATACAAAGAAAAGAGAGAAAGCAAACTCAAGTTCAGGCAAGTGATCAATGGCAATAATGTAAGGCTCCTCAAAAGGGCTGGAGAAGGCTTAAAAGTCAGGAATGATTAAGGAAAGAGACACCTGCAGATATGAAGGGGGCCTGGTGGTAATTATCAATCATCTGTGACTTTCTCCATCCTGATGTGTATCCATTGTTATCTGGCATAGTAAGACCGTAATAAAAGATTTAGCAGTTGGCTAGAAAATACCAGTACCTCTCATGCTATCAGGGAGACTGTACTCCAGAGGGTAAGTGGTGCAAAGGGATAGTTAGTTGCTTGCCAGTAAATCTACCAACAAAGGTGGCACAAGCAATCAGCCAAGAAAATGGTCTTTGATTCTGAATATGAAAATATAATTGGACACAGAATGTTAGAGCTGAAGAAGATCTCAGAATACATTCCTAAGGTCCTAAAAAGGAAACTGACTTGCCCAAGGTCACACAGCTCTAACTTGAAATTCTGGTTAGACCTATGATGTGCTGGCTCCAGCTCCCTTGTCCTTGCCAGGATTATAGAACAGCTGCTCTTGGTCCCTTGAATTTACACCTCCTGGGAGACGACATCATAAGCCCTGAACATGGGGCATTTCTGCTCAAAGAAAAAGGAGGTAAAAGAGGTTCTGTTTGTTTCTCTGTTTATTTGTTTTGTCTGCTATTCTATTTGGTAGTGGTGGCTTTGGTGATTTCTTTTCTTAAAGCATTTAAGATGACTTTTCTCTTGGTGAGTGAATGTGTATGTCCATGTCGCTTTGTCCGTGTGTGTGTGTGTGTGTGCATGTGTGTGTTAGGGTTAAAGACTACTTATAACTCCCATGAGTGATGTGACACCAGAAGCATAGGCAACAAAAGTAAAAATAGATAAACTGGACTACATCAAAATTAAAAACTTCTGTGCTTCAAAGGCAATAATCAACAGAGTGAAAAGGCAACTTATGAAATGGGAGAAACATTTGCAAATTGTATATTTGATAAGGGGTTAATATCCAGAATAGATAAGAAACTCCTACAACTCATCACTACCACCACCAATAATAATAAAAAAAAACTTGATTAAAAAATGACCAAAGAACTTGAATAGATGTTTCTCTAATAGCCAATGAGCATATGAAAAGATGCTCAACATCACTAATCATTGGGGGAAATGCAAATCAAAATCATAATGAGATTATACCCATCAGGATGACTACTACAAAATAAAAAAAAAAGGGAAAGAAATATTGGCAAAGATGTAGAGAAATCAGAGCCCTTGTGCACTGTTCTTGGGAAGGTAAAATGGTACACCTGTGAAAACTGTATGGCAGTTCCTCAAAAACTCAAAAATAGAATTACCATATGATCCAGAAATTCCACTTCTGGTTATACATCCAAAAGAACTGAAAGCAGAACTCAAAGATATATTTGTACACCCATGTTTATAGCAGCATTATCACGATAGCCAAAATGTGGAAGCACTCCAAGTGTCCATTGATGAATTAATGGAGAAATAAAATGTGGTATATACATACAATTGAATAATATTCAGTTTTTAAAAAGAAGAAAATTCTAACATTTATTACCACATGGATGAACCTTGAGGATTTCTGCTAGGGGACATAAGCCAGTCATGAAAGGACAAATACCGCCTCATTTGACTTATATGAGGAAATTAATGTAGTCAAACTCACAGAAACAAAAATGATAGTGGTTGTCACAGGCAAAAGGCAGGGAAGAGGGGAGTTGTTTAAAGGGGAATGAGTCATATGGAGATCAGAGGGGGACAGAAAAGAAGGCTGGGATGGGAATAGTGAATGCATGTCACACATACTTCTGTGCCAGGTACACCCAATACACTATCTTCTTGGATATTTACACCAATCCTGTGCAGTAGCTGTATAAAAACCATTTCCCAAATAAGAAAACTGAGGCTCAAATATGTTAAACATTTTTCAAAATTATCATATTAACAATGACCAGACAAGGATTCAAACCCAGGTCAATTTGACTTTTTTATCCATACTTTTAAAAAAATCCTTTTTCCTGGCACTTCATACCTTTATTACAGCAATTGTGTCTTAAACACATAGGAAAATCAAGAAGGTGGGGAATTTTAGATAGCGTGGTCATGGTAGATCCAATTAAGAAAGTAATAGGTAGGCAGGATAATGACCCTCCTAAGATGTCCACAACCTATGAATGTGTTATATTACATGGCAAAGGGAACTAATTTTGCAGGTGGAATTTAGGATGCTAATCATTTGACTTTAAAAAGGGAGAATATCAATGACCATTCAGGTAGCTCCGATGTAATTACAAGGGTCCTGAAAAGTGGAAACACAGTGGGAAGCAGAAGAGAAGTCAACGTCAGAGGGAGGTGATATAAGAACAACAGGATTGATGCAGGGATATGAAAAAAACAAAAAGTATATTTTCTACTCTCTGCTCTCACTCTAACACTTACGACACCACATGTGTTGGGAGTTTTCCTCACACACCAAGCAGTTCTCCAGGAGAGCCACCAGAGAGCATGAGCTGAGTGTCATTCAATTCAATTCACTTCTGACACCATTTCTATCTGCAGATAGACACCATCTATCTGTCCTTCAATTCAATTCACTTCTGACACCATCTCTATCTGGAGACAGTCCTGTGGGACTGATCCCCCAACGTATCTCTATCTGACACCATCTCCAGATAGAGACAGGACTGTCTTCCACTTCAGAAACCAGCTGCAATTAGCAGGTGGTCACCTATATGCTGACTGACAGACTAAAACCCAGGGTTCCCACAACTCCCTCCCTGGGTTTGATTAGTTTGCTAGTATGGCTCACATAACTCAGGGAAACACTTAACATTTACTGGTTTATTATATTAATAAAGGCTATGATGAAGGATGCAGATGAACACTAAAATGGAGAGATACATAGGGCGAGGTCGGGTGGGTCCCATGTGCAGGAGCTCTGCCCCATGGAGTTGAGGTACATCACCCTCTCAGCATGTGTATGTGTTCATCAACTTGAAAGCTCTCTGAACCCCATAGTTCAGGGATTTTTACTGGAGCCTCAACATGTAGGCACGATAAATTACTAACTCCATTTCAAGCCCCTTTCTTCTTCCCAGAGAATAAGGGGTGGGCTGAAACCTCTAATCATGGCTTTGTCTTTCTGGTGACCAGCCCTCATCTTGGAGTCCTCCAAGAGTCAGCCCATTAGAACAAAGGAGGCTCCTATTGCCCAAGAAATACCAATGGATTTAGAAGCTCTGCATCAGACGTTTACTCAAGAAATTACAAAGAGTTTAGGAGCTCTATGCTAGGGACTCTGTGTGAATGTGTGTGTGTGTATACATTCATATGTACACATTCTCCTATGTGTCCTATGTGTGTGTGTATATATTTTTTAAATTTCACAACTAGGCATTGTTGACCTTGAACATGGAAGGTAGCCCTAAGCCAAGGAATGTAGGGAGTCTTCAGAAGCTGGAAAAAATAGGAAATGGATTCTTTCCTAGAACTTGCAGAAAGAAAAATGCAACCACCTTGACACCTTCATTTTAGCCCAGTGAGACCTACACAAGACTTCTTACCTTCAGAACTGTTAGCTAATAAATTTGTGCTGTTTTAAGCTACTAACTTTGTGATACTTTGTTATAGAAGCAACAGAAATTTAATACAGTAACATTTTACTTTATTTTGCTTAGCCCACCTTTTTCTTTAAATTCAGATTGTTTTCATATATTTTTTACAAGAAGTATCAAGTGTACTCCAAAGCTGGCAAACTTTGGGTTGCTGTTTTGTTTATTTCTCTCCTAATTAGTATTCTGCCAAGAGAAATGTGCAGCAGGATTGAAAAACCCACCTGAGCCCAGAGAAAACTTTGAGCATCATTTGTGTAGAGGTGAGAACTGCATCTCACAAAAGCCAGAATTGTGCCTCTGAGCTCCACTAACAGTTGCTGCTCCCTGAGGCAAACACTAGGGAAAGATCACTGAGATCCTGGGTAAAAAGGCAGATGAAGACATCATTGCTGATCTTGACTGATGGGGAGCATCCTGTTTGCCTACAGGCTTGCAGAGGGATCAGGAAGGGAGTTGTATTTCTTCACTTTTTATGTCACACATTCTTCTGAATGCTGTGTGTGCATTACCCCCTTTGGTCCTCACAATAACCCTATTAGTTGACATTATTCTTCTCTGCATAACACATCAGGAAAATTAAAGCTGTTAATAACTTAATAAAGCTCAATTTTATGCTGGCTGACAGGGCTAGGCTTTAAACCATGGGAGCTTAGGTTTCAGAAACTATGCCATTTTTCTCACATTATTCTTCTTTAACCTCTTCTTACAGAGCCTTGAACTATGCTGAAAACCTAGTAAAAGCAATAGTGTCTCTTCCCAGATAAAACGCTCATATAATGACAAAAACACAGACCCACAAATGTATGCAGTGTTTGTATATAATCTTCAGAGGCTCATTGGCCCCAGGAAGCTTGCATGCACATTACAAATTGTGTGTATGTTCCATTTCCTACTAATCCAAGGCAATATGCCTTGGCAGTGAAGGGAGTTATCCATGAGCAGATTGGCCACGTGGCAATCCCTTGCTCTAATGTTTACTATGTGTGAGACTTTGGGAAATTGCTTAACCTCTCTGTGCTTTTTTCCCCTCACTTATAAAGTAGGAATAGTGGTAGAACTGACCTCCCAGGGCTGTGGTGGGGATTGAAAAAGTTGTTACACAAAAAGCTTTCAGAAGAGTAAATACTCTATAGTAAGTATTTAATAGATGTTTTCCCCTGTTATCATTGATGTTGACTTATGAGCTCCACACTCAGGCAATAGTTTTACAAGGATAACTTTAGTATAACAGATGTAGCAGGAAAAGTCCAAAAGCATCAATAATTACAATACTTGGAAAAGAAAAATCCATGTTTTAGATAATGCACCTGCCATCCTTACAGATATTGACTGTTTGAATACAGGGTCAGCAGAGACCAAGGAATGAATGCATTTTTATCTTTCCAAAAGCATTTCCATGACACTTGTCTCTAGAGAACTAAGATGCTGAGAGGGAGAGAAGAAAAAACATCAGAAACCTGTGACTTACGACTTCAGAGGAAAAAACATTTCAGAACACCCAGCAATTAATGATAAAAGAACATTACTGTGGAGCTCCGTTGGGATGGAATAGGAAGCCTTCAGAAAGCATTTGATGTGTTTCCCTTTATAAGAAAAATGTAAAAAGGAAAAACTGGTGACACTTTGATTAGCCGGGAAAACAAAATTGGTTAGCAGTCATCATACTGTGTAAACATATCTAGCCTCTTCAATATGAGCACATTACTAAGTGTCCATCAATGCTAATAAATTTAAATAAGAATAACCACGGTGATAAAAGGAGAAAAGTGTATAGTGTATGAGGAAGCCTGTATATTACCAGTTTCCTATACAGAAACAGTCTACCTGCAATATCCAGAGATGGTTCCAACATGTAAAAAATATTTTCAGGCTTCTTAGACATATTGATTGGTTACTTCACTAAGGGACTTAATATTGGAATAGATTTTTTTCTTAAAGAATTTTCTTAAATTTCCAAAGTATTTCCTTTCTGTATCTTTCTCTCTTCTTTCTCTTTCATTTCTTCATTTATCTGAGCAAACTCAGAAAACATTTGTCCTTATTTAAGGCAGCATCCAGGGTGAGGGAAAGGGTACATGGCTGTTTGCTTGCTATTCCCACTTAAGGAAGAGAAATATCTGGTAAGTTATAAGTAATTAAATTCTTTAAGAATTGATTCATATTGATACCAGCAGGATTTTTTAATCTAGTATTTTATGAGAACAACTAGAGGATTTCTTGAAAATGACTAAAATACATTTTCACTCATATTGAGTGTCCACCATGTGTTCCAAGTGGCCGATTGCTAAAACCCCAGCAATGTAAAAAGATGACTTATATCTTTCCTGCCTTCAGGATTCACAGTTGGGTTCTGTAGTTAGCAAAGTAAAGCTGGAACATGAACCTCGGATTTCTGAGGATAAATTCAAGGTTATTTAAAACTGAAATAATTTCGATAAAGTATTTGTTTTAGAGAACTTTTGGAGAAACCACGAGAGCATCCTTTCAAAGATCATTGGTTAACTCTCTTGATACCAAGGCATCATTAGCATTCGGAATGATTCTTCTTGACCAGAACACACAGATGGTGTGCTTGGTAAATAAAAGATCTCTTATAGCTTATATAACCCAACTGCTTTGCAACGAGTGCCACACAAAATCGCATATAAATAAATAGTCCAGTAACTAAGAATAATTAAAAAACAATTGAAATTTTTAGTGTTGCATGTATCAAAACGAAAAAATTCAGGGGAAGTAGAAGTTTTAAAGGGGGAGGCTAGATTCATGGCAGCCAGAAAATTTCTTTTAAAAAATCCCCTTTCTCCACATCACCTTCCTTCCATTTTTGTTGAACTCTTCACAACTGTCTCTAATGTCTTCTGTCTACACCATTACATGTGCCCCTCAAAGACCTCCTCTCTCCCCAGCCTAAAACAGCCTCTTCTTTCCTCCTATCTAACAGTGCTGCCTCAGGCTCAGGTCTTTGGCTTTGTCTCATCCTTTAGCTTTTGTCCTGATTTTTATGTAAATAAAGGAGGGTCCAGAACTGACCTGGCAAGCAATTTCTCTCCCTCCTCTGGGAGACGTGGGAGACAGAAGATGGTGGATGCTTATAACCTCATGTCATTCCCTTTATCCCCTTCACACTTGGAGTTTTAAAAATGGAGTTAATGTTGCATGCAGTATCTTCAGAAAGGTGCTAAAAGGCTCAATCTGCTTTTTTGCTCACGTGAGAAATTGCTGTTCTGAGTCACCGAGAATGTTGCTGGTAGGCCTGGCTGTACAATAGATTCATTGAGAGTCTACTTTCTTGGTAGCAGCTCCAACGTCCACAGAAAATACGAGTCTGTGGATATCACAGTATGATTCACTAATGTGCCGGGGGGGCAGCTGAGGGTGTGTAGAGGGTAAGGGTTGGAGAGTAAAGCTTTAGAATGGTCTGGACTGAAAACAGATTGTTTTAATAATCATAATGCTTAAAGTGGCTGCTAACCAGTAGGAAGGGAGGATTCGACAGAGCTCAGTTAATAGTAACTGTGGGAAGAACGCATTTCATGTTTTTATACCTCACTGAGTTGAAGCTGTTACATCACCAGGTAAAGTATTTAAAGCATTTTCTCAGTTCCACACTATGTTTATTACTCCATGTATTTACATACATGTGGCAGGACAAAACCGCTCCTATTTCTCTTCTTAAAAAGAATAGTACTATTTTATTCTTTTGTTCAATTTGTATGTCAAGTGGAAATGCAGTAAATTCATAATTATTAGGGAATTTGTCTTTATAATGTTAACTCTTACCAACCAAAAAAAAGTAATACTCCCTTTTTATACAAATCTTTATATCTCAGAGAAAGTTCATTTTCTTCCAGCTACCTTCTGCACATTCGAAGATTCATTTATTCACTTATCAAATATTTATTGCATATTTTCCATGTTCTAAGCACCGTTTTAGATAGAGTGGATATAGCAGTGAAGAAAACAGACATGATTCGTGACTTGATGGAGCATAAATTCTGCTAAAAGGAGAAAGAGAATAAAAGGAAAACAAAGGAAAGTTTGTTTTTCTATGATCCGGGCTAAAAATTTTATATATCTTTGTGTTGAAAATCTTTGTCTACATTTTGTATTATTTCCTTAGGATAGAATCTTGGGAAATTTTTATATCTAAGGGTATGAACATGTTGGAAGTCCAATTGCTTCCTTAAAATGTTTAGATGTATTTATATTTCTTAGAGAAGTAATTAATTCTGACTCGATGGCACTGTGGGTCTTATTTCATCTAAGTCTTAAAGAACTGGCAGGATTTTCAGGGCAGAATATGGGTGAAGACTTGAAAGAATGGAAGAACACGCCATGCTTGCAGCAGGCTGTTGATATGACCGGAGGTGAGGGGATTTGGTTAGAGATGCAGCCTTGAAGATGACAGAGCATCGACTTTCTACAACCCTGAGATAGTTGTGCTCTGTCTGCCCTTCCCACCCCACACCCTCTAAGAAGTACAGTGCTGTGCCAAGTGATTCCTACACCCAAAAGAGTTTTGGAATGCCCTCTCACTGCCATGGTAAGAGGAGAGCAAGCCTGTGGCCACAGTCACTCAACTCCAACGGAGACCCTCCAGGGGCTTTTCTTGACTTTAAAAAAAAATGGGAGGAAGAGCTTGTCAAACACTAAGCAGAGGTAGAACACTCCATCACGTTCGCATGCTGTCCTGAGCATTCAAGACCCTGGAGATAAAATGATGTTAATGGGCGTTCGTTCTCATTCAGACCTGCATTTCAACCTAAACCACTGACTTATCTCTGAAAAACAGCTAAATCACCCCCTTGAAAATCAATAAAATATTTCCATTCTTACACTTATGAAAGTACTCCTGATATTTATTGTATTCTGATATATTTACTGGTACTACAGTAAATATTTGACAAATCACTATAACTCTCTTAGAAAAGTGGAGGTTAACTGGAATTGGCTGCCACGACAGAAAAGCATGCTTTACTCCATATTGCCGTTCACGTTTCCTGGGAAACAGACTCTAAGGCATTGATTTCTATGCAGGAAATTTACTGGGAGAACCTGTTAGAGTGAACACCTGTGGGGAGGTAAAAGAAACAGAATTGGGCAGAGGGTCAAGCTGAAAGAGACACAGTCAGAACAAAGGCCTCAGATGATTGCACAGAGCTCTAGGGCTGGATGGCCTTGTATACGGAGTGGCTCACATGACATGGGAGAATGGTCCCTTCTATTCCTGTATCAACCCGTCATGGTACAGGGGCTGCACCTAGGAAGGGGATTGATCTTAGAAAGTTTTCTCTTCAGGTGATGGGAGTGCTCAGAGGGAGGCTCAGTTGAGAGCTATCAGCAGTCAACACTCCCAGCAGTTGGGGTAACAGGTACTTCAGACATGAAAGGAGGGATCTGGGGACCCATCACGGAATCTACTACATCTCTGAACTAGGAGAATGCCACAGCCTTCCTGGATTGCTTTACTCTTCCTTGCATTTTGCTCTTATCTATGAAGTGGGGATAACTTGTTCTCCATTCTGTAGCCTCTGCTCCCATAGCTAGTTCTGTACGTCCAAAATGTAAGATCCAACTACATATTTTAATTAAAACAAAGCACTGTGAATGCCCACTGCAATGTGATTGCTGCCCAGTGCTCTTTCAATCCCACTTTCTGGCACCTATAATTGCTATTATTGTAGGCATTATCACCCCAACATTTTACTCCCGATTTTAGAAATGCTCTCTCTCATCGCAAATAATGCAGTTAGAGGGTACGAGAAGCAGGTCAGGATTTAAATCTCATCTCTGCTACATGTTAGCTCTGTAACACTGACAATTCATTCAACCACTCTGAATCTTGGTTTTCTCATCTGTAAAATGTAATAATTATTATAATGTCAATAGTTGACACAAGGATTTTGTGAGAAAAGCATTTTATGAGATAACATATCTGTGACCCAGATGGAATCTATCTGACCCTTGAGAAATACTAATAAAAATAGAAAATAATAATTATAAGAGCAAACACTGTTACCAGGTGTTTTCAGTGTCCCTTGTACAAGTACTAAGGGTTTTACATTGATTACTCAGTTAATCTTAACATGAAAATGATAAGACATGGTTATTTTGTGGTTATATGGCAGATGTGGTATTCAGAATATTTAACAAATGGTACAGCTTGGGTACAGATCAATTGTAATTGAAATAACTGAAACAGTTGTGGAAATGGGCATTTTATTATACCCCGTTTACAGATGAGACTATTGAGACATAGAAACTTGAAATAGCCTGCTTAAAGACACAAAGCCTGTAGGTGGCAGAGGTGGGATTTCAATACACTCTGCTTTCACAAACCATAACATTAAAGAGTCTTGCTATATAGTACTTTCCACTCTCAGGATTTCAGTGGGGTTGTTTTTACCTTTACTCTTACAACCTTGGGGAGCCCTAAGCCTTCCTGAGTACTCAGACTCGGCCATCATACCCTAGATCTTCCACCAAATACAACTGCCAAGGTTTACCAGACTGAAGGCTAATGTTGTGAGCCAGTTTGAGCCACAATGATTATTGTAATTATAAGCGAAAAGAGCAGTTATTAAAAAAAAAAAAAGAGCAGTTATTAAAAAAAAGCAGTTATTTAAAAAAAGTGATTTTGGTAAAAAGTAAGCTTGAGACTGAATTCACTTAAATAGTTCAATCAGGAGCAACATTAGAATGGAGGCTGGGGAGGAGAGGGGCTCTGAGAAGGTCTGTGAAAGTGTGAGGGTGACATTAATTGCAAAGAAACCCTCAATAATGAAAGGACAGAAAATACTATAACCTGGTTAAGTCCATTTCACACAGGCTTTCTGACTGTGGAGGCAGTGAACTAACACAGAAGGCAGTTTCCTAAGGCAAAACACGTTGATCCAAATACAGAAAGCCAAACAGATCGTTGTGACAGAGACATTGGGTAAGCATGGAAACTGATGCGAGTTTCTTTTATTTTGTGTTAAAGAAACACAAAAATGGAATGCCTAGGGGCTCATTGCCTAGAAAACACAGCTGGCATCTCTATAGCCACTGCAAGAGACGTGTGCCAACTGTGAACTTCTGGGGTAGAACTCTGTGTGTGTGTGTGTGTGTGTGTGTGTGTGTGTGTGTGTGTGTGAGAGAGAGAGAGAGAGAGAGAGAGAGAATATCTGTATGTAGTTTGATGGTGATGGTGACGAAAGACATGTAAGTACCCGTTAAAATTATCCTCACACACATGCACACACGCAAACACAAACACACAAAGTCACACATGAAAGGGTGCAGAGACAGGAGATCAACATCCATCAGGCCTGCCCTAGCAAACACCATTCTGTATCTCCTTTGACCCACTTCTTCTTCCTCTGTGTCCAAATCCAAGCTCTTGCCATACTTGGTCTGCTTTGACCGTGGTTATCTATGCCTCTGGCCTTCCTCACTTAACGTTTTATCTCCTGCTCCTCATGCCTTGTCTCCCCCACTGTTATCTCAGCAAATACTATCTAGCCTACAGCAGCTGCCCTCTGGTTCACTTCAGTACGCTAATGAAGTTCCTTATCTTTAGCCCAACTTGATTTCCCCATCCATCTCCTATTGTCCTCGGTCCAGCTGGCCAGGCACACTCACACCACAGTGAAGACAAATCTGGGACAGTCTAATACTCTTCATGGCAGTTACCCATACGCAAAATCCCTATTAGTATCATTCAATAACTGATTCTTTAAAACATGCACTGACTACCTACCTGCCTACGTACAATCCATGCCTAGTAGGAAAGAGGAGATTTAAAAAGAGTTTAGTGAAAGTGTGGCCAGGGTGACAGAAACCAACAAAGGATGACACAGTGCCCTGGGGCTAGAAACAGGAGTCTTCATCATTCATAGGTGTGAAGAGCCAAGGCAAGGGCCTAGAACTCTGAGAAGATACCTGTGGCCTTAGCAACCCACAGTGAGTTGGCTAGAAAAAGTCAACAAACATTCCAACCTCACTTTCTTACCCTTTTTGTCTCCTGTTTTCCATTCCCCTTAGCCAAAACAGAGCGTGAACTACAGAGCAAGGGCATACCATTGACATCGTCCATAAAGACAAGTTTTCTAGAAAACGAGGTAGGGTCTGTAAAGTAGGTGAATGACATTTGACTTGAGAGTAGCAGGTTAAACTAAAGATGTCTGGCACACCTGCCACGTGCCAGCTCTGTGATTTGTGGTGGTGCAAGTCAATCCCTGTCTTCATGGAGCTTACAAGCCCAGTAAGAGACAATCACATGACCAAGTGGCCAATGTAATGAGAGACATAGGAAATGGTTGCCACGAAAAGGCAGGGGCGCCCATTTGGTGGAGGAGAAGTCAGGCACGGCCATTAATGGATGGGGACATGCTAGGCCTGAGTGAGGTTGGGGGCTGAGTAGGAGCGGACGTTCATCAAAGCAGCTGGCACCACAGGGCAGGAGGCTCAGCTTTCCCAGCTGAGAGTGCCGTGAGCAAAGGCCTGGAAATGACCTCTTCAATGTTTCATCAATAAAGTCACAAACCATGGGTCTTAGTCTCAGAGTGCTGAAATGTTGGGAAAAATAAAATCCATGCTATCAAAGCTAATTTTACAATAATGTTAGTCATCTGCTTATATTTCTTGAGCCTCACAGGGAAATGCCATGCTGGAAACCTCATAGTTTCCAGAAATACTTTTCCATAATCCTCTTTTCCTTTCATCTTTGGACTCGCACACTGCAAGGGTTCCCACACCTGTCCTAAACAAACAAAAACAAATAAAAGTAAAGATAAAGAAAAATAATCCCATCAGTACAAATAGGACTCTTTTCATTATGTAATAAGTGGCTCACATCAACTCTCCCTCCCCCAACTAAAAGGGACTCGTGTAACTGATGTGTTTAGGCCCTGCTAGATCCAAGGGTTCGGATTATATCCTCTGACCTTTGCTTTGAGTTGCTTCCATTCTCAGATGGCCTCTCCCTTAGAGTGGCAGGATGAGCAGTGATTCCAGGCTTCCATCTCTCAGACTCAGGTCCAGAAGAAAGAGATCACCTTCTTCAGTCTCTTCAAAGATCCTGGATTTCTCTATGCCCTCTGACTTATGCCACTTGTTTATCTCTGAATCACTGAGGGCCAGCAAATATGTGCCACCTCCCAAGTCCGACTTCAGCTCTACCCTGGACCACATGAAACGGGAACTGGAAATGATATGTCTGCAAAAACAACAACAACAATAATAATAATTTAGATATATTTTTCTGAAGAAATGAGAGGCATGCAACCAATTCCACCACAATAGGAAGTCTCTACTATTATTTTCCACTTTCTCTTCCCTTTATTCTCCATTAACTATCCTTTAATTCAATCCAAGATTTGCCTTGGACAATCAGAACACACTTGCTTTGGGGGGCAAGGAGCAGAAGTGAACATACTACTAAGATTGCTTTGATCTGATCATGCTCATTAGTTCACTTCGTTATTACAGCCACACTCTGAGGTAGTAACATTTCCCTACTTACACAGATGATTGAACTAAGTTTTAAAGAGTAAAACAAGAAGACTAACGAGGTTACACATGCTCATAGAAAAATGCTCCTTCTACCACACTGACACTGACAGAAAATTTCCTTTATCTCTCTGCCTTCTATTTCTCTGTCTTCACCAGTTTTGGCTTATAGTAAGCTAAAACCTAATTCTTTCTCCTGATCTTTAAATGTAACAATGATGAATTGAATTACTATATATTTACACATGCTTATTTTCAAAAATCAAGAAATATCAACCAATAAAATAAAACAAATCATCTTATAAACACTCCCTAGAAATATTATGTAATATTAGAAACATGCAAGATATCTTTCTATATAAATATAGATGAGAATAAAAATTGTGTAGCTATCTTAGAAAAACTGTATTACTATCTTATACACCTATCTGTGTGCTTTTAAATATTTCTGTTATGGACTCCATTTCATATTATTTAAAATAATTACTTTCCGTTTTCTTTTAATTTAGCAGAAGAGAAGAAAATGGCGCTAACACCAAAGGTGTTTCTGAACATCAAATAAATACTCCTTTACTGCTTTGCTAGTTGCCGTTACCATGCCTTTTTGGTTGACAGGATTTCATCAATTGTTTTTGCTAGCAGGGCTCATGTCTGAGAATATCTTCCTGTTGTTTGTGTTCGATGTACTATTTGGCTGTGTTTAATTTTCTTTTGGGAATGTGTAAACTTAGCTCCATTGTCCTCTGACGATTGGTGCTACAGAAAACTTTGAGGTAAATTTGATTTTCCTCCTTATAAGCAACTTTCTCTTTATGCCTGGATGCCTAGCAGGACTGTTGCACAGAAGTCATTATTTTTTGAAACATACTGTCCTATTTTGCTCTGAATATTCAGTTCTTCAATCTCAACTACATGTCTTCATCCACCCAATTGTCAAGTCTCTATAAATGTCTCTCTTTTTATTGGCAATCACTATGATATCACAAAGATTTCTTTTGTAACTAATTTAAATTCTCCAATATACCTTACGTTTCTTTTTGTTCCTAATTTATATATGAGCTCTATAATGGTATCATTCTGTTGCCTATCTTCTTTTTCTTATCATTCTCTTATTTAGTCATATTCGCATTCTTAATTATTAAATCCATACCTTATATGTAAGATATATGTGTATATATACACACATATAATGGTATACATATGATAGTTTATGTGTATGTGGCATCGATAGAGAGATAGAGATTTCCTCTGCGTATGTGTGTATTTATATATGCATACATTTATATAGAGAGAGCGAGCACACACAAGGGCACACATCTCTGCTGAAAGTTTGAAATCTGCTCTTTTTGGGCAGAATACTAATTTTTTGCTTATTTGATGCTGGTGGATTTTTGGCTGACACTGTTTTCGTTGTGTTGTTGTTTGTTGTGTTAGGAAGAAAGATGTGTGACCCAGATTTACTCTGCCATTTTACCTGCAAGTTTTTAGAACTAAATTTTTTGCTCACTTGCAGCAATCAGCTTAGTTCTAGTTCTTGGCAAAAGTATGTCCCTGCTTCATCTGTGTGGTATATATTGGGATTGTCATCATTATCACCATCATCATCAAATTCCATACATGCTTTCAGTCACATTTGCCTCAAACAGCTTTTAAATGTAGAAATATGAAATTATAGATGGTAGGCAAAAAAACCCAGATATTTAGTTAGTTCCCTCTAGTTTGCAGTTGAAGAAAATAGACCCAGAAAAAGTAATTCACAGTCACGTTCAGACAGCTGGCTATTTTCTAAGTGAGTTCTAGATTGTACATGAAGTCAACTTTGTATAACAGAGAAAGAACTTTGGATCTAGACAGACTTAGGTGTGAATCCCAGCTCTTTCACTTAAGAAGTTGTACAAACTTAAGTCATTTCACCCCTAGTCATCTCATTTTTCCAATCTGTGAAACCCTCAGAGGGTTTTCAACAAAGATCTAAAGTGGGGATGAGTGTAAGTGTTCAGTGCTGTGTCTCTTGCATAAAGTTTTAGTAAGTGATTGTAAGCATTATTATTAAGCACACTTGCAGTGCTAATTAGTTGCTGTCTCAATTCCCTATTACTGTGAAAGAAACAACCCCAGAATACAGTGGTTAAAATGGCAACTATTTATCATTTTTCTTGTGTGTGAATCAGCTAGGGATTGACGGATCCAGGCTGGGCTCAGCTAGACTGTTCTGCCACTCTTAGACAGGCTTATTTACTTCTGTTTGACCTGCTGAAATTTGATTGATATTGGCTGGGCTCAGCTGGGCTGTTCTGTTCTACTTGGATGGCCCCTCACATGTGTATAGCCGTTTGGGGGGTGGATGACTATGGCTGGGCTCAGCTAAGGCTGGTTCTGCTCTATGTGTCTCTCGTTCTCTCCCGGGACCTAAGGGCTAGTCTAGGCACGTTCTTCTTATGGTTATAAGCAGAGGAGCAAGAGAGTAGGCAGACTCAAGTGAGTCTCTTAAGACCTGGGCTTAGATCTAGAACTCCTACTTTATTCTAGTGTCCAAAGCCAGTCTCACAGCTTAACCTAAAGTCAAGGGGCAAGGAGTATGAATACAGGGTGAGATAAAGAATTGCCATCAAAATCATGATCCATCATAAGGCCAAGCAAGGTCGAGAATACTGCCGAAACAGAGAAGTAACGTTTGGGCTTTGGAGTCAAATTGACCAAGCCCTAGCTTAACCTCAAATTATCTCTATGATTGATCTTGGTCAAGTTATTCAGTTTTTATAAAAATCATTTTCCTAATGTGGAAAATTGAGATAATTACTTGCCATGCAATATTGTCAAGTTCAGAAATAATTTAACATATTGTCTCACATATAATGTTAGTCAACATTTGGTAGTGATTATTAATATCTACTCTTTCAGACATCAGGGTATGTAAGTTATTATATTAAAAAGTTTAAAAATGCTTCCCCCTCAAGTTACACAAATTCTTATTTGTTTTTATCCTAAACAAGAGAAAAAATTAGTCACTAATGTTTATTATTCCTGTTTTCCTCTACTAAATGCAAACAAGTCAATACTGACATGAATGAAAGCATGTTTCACAGAAAATTCGGTTCGATTTCTTTGCTGCTTATTTGATAGTACCAATTAGACTTTGGAGGGGTAGTGAATGAATGATGTGTTCATGCAAACATTTGGATGTGACAAAGCCAGTGAGCTTTGCAGAAAAGGATTACTGCTGGATAAGCCAGATACCAGTGAGATATGTCCTATTTACGAGGATTCACTGAGAACATGAGGTAGCATGTGCTTTGCATAATGTGAAGGTCAAGACCACAGCACAGCAAGCAGCAAATAGAAAAATGAAATGAATGGTTCGAAAACACCATTAACTGGGAGAGAGAGCTGGCGTTCTGCATTATGGATCTGCAGGTAGTATAGCTAAGGTGTCTCCAGGATTATTTAATTAAATGACATTTAGCCAGAATTTTGCTTTCAGAAGGAATTCCATGTAATCCCATCAATATTTCCTGAGTGTTTTCCATATGCCTGCCATTGGAAATATAAGATGTGCCAGACAAAATTTTTGCTCTCAAGTAACATGTAATCTAGTGGTGGTGTCAATCATCTATACAAGACTAATCAATTATTAGGCTGGACTGTGATGAATGTTTTAATAGGAATAGTAAAAAAGAACTGTAGGAATAGAAAAATAAATAAATGAATGAAGTGTATTTAAACTGGACTTTGATTAATAAAGAATATTTTGATAGATTTAGGTTAGAGGGTTATAATTAATCAAATTGATGTGAGATTTCCGTCTATTCCAAGTGGTGAGATGAGAGAGGGGTTTTAGAACATTAGCAGTACAAAGCTATAGGGTTTTGATTTCCTTAAGATACTTGGGATGTACTGAAACTCTTTAAGCATTGCACAGAGCAGGTCTTGCCTTTATATCTCTTGCGCTTTCATTAAGGTTGATACAATAACTATAGGCTCTCAGGCACTAAAAACCTTATACCCTCTGATTATTTGAAGTGGCAACTTTAGCCCATGATGATCTATGTTCCAAGGGGATAACTGATAACTGTGCCAGGGCCAAGAACTAGAAAGGTAACTGACAACATGGTACCAACTTTCACTGAGCTTATGTGCTAATGGATATGACAGGTAATAGCTAAACACACAAAAGAGAGCAGATTACAATACATGCAGTGAAGGAAACAGGACGGATGGCAGAAGAGATCTTCAGGAAAAGATCAAGTAAGCTTTACAGGTCATGGGGACAAGTTGGGTTGTATCCAAAGAGAAATGGCCAGTCATCAAGTCATTTTAAGCATGGTTGTGAAATATTGTTTTTTTAGGACTTAAAGAAGATCATTTGGCTGCTGTGTAGTAAATGCTGGGCTGGGCTGTCTATTGTCAACTGCATGGCCCCATGATGTCCTTCTAAGGTTGGCAACTACATTTCTCAGAATCACCTACCACGTTTGGTTCAGCACAAGATTTTTCCAAGGAGAGAAACATCTGTGATGTCTGAAAAGTGGAAGTTAGTTGGGAGCTTTATCTCCGGAGGTGGTAGCAGCCAGATGAACATGCACATGGGAGCATCATGACAGCTCCACAGCAAACTCCTGAGAATTACTTGCTTCATGGCTACAGTCTAAGATTATTGGGGAGCTTCTCAGACATTCTGAGAATTATAGCAACTTCCAGGCACAATTTGGAAAATAACCACAGATTTTAAAAAAAAATAAGCCTTCACAAGATTAAATAAGTGGCCCTTCCAGTATGATTTAATGCATACAGTTGAGAAGTGCAGAGTTGGGGCTAGAAACTTGTTCTCTCTCATTCCCACTCCCACTCCTGCTATGCAAGAGTGAACATGACACCAATATTTTATTTTAAGTGCTCAAATATAAGCCATGCCCATATTAAAATGCTGGTATGGAAAGTGGACTGAACTTATCGGCTGGCTAAAGTCCTATGATGTGGATGTATTATGCACTGATAGATTATCTAAGGAAGCAAAAACTTGAGTTGGAATTCATGATATAAACTATAAGTGACATCCCTAGCCACTGGGCCTTTGTCAAACAACATTTTATGCACTAGACAGCTTGACGTGTACTAGCTAATGTCAGTGGCATGGGTGACTTCATAGGAAGGGAGGAGAAGTGAGTGGGTGGTATAAATAACATGCATGAATTACTGGGCGCTCAATAGTTCATGAAGAAAAAGCCTTTGTGATATATGGTGCCCCTCATCTGGAACCACAGGGCAGTCATAAATGCCATAATTGACAAATGACTGTAAAATATCCAAGCCCGGGCTTCAAGAAGCCAAAGTCCTGAGCTTCAGCAAGTGGGGGTCAAGCTGCGAGTGACAGAGGGCAGCTCACTCCCCGCCGCATGAACCCACTGCTGCTTCCTTCATCACACTCCCTTCTCCCACATCCCCAGGCTCACTGCTAATTATTGTTCATTTCACCACGTGTTTATGTTGTTCCCTTGCCTAGAATATTCTCTCCTTGTCACTGTGGCCAGAGCCTTCTCATACTTTAAATTCAGTCCAAGCACAACTTTCCCCAATAAGCTTTTCCCGCACCATCCAGGTTAGCTGTCTTCATCTGTGCTTTCCTAGTTTCCTGTGCATACTTTCTCACCACATTTATAATACACTAAATAGATAAAATTATAGTTATCTTTATATTTCCATCTCCTCTGCTGGACTCGGAACTCCCTGAGGTCAAAGAACCTATTTTTTTTTCCTCTTCAAATCCTTAGTGCCTAGCATAAAGACTACATACCGATGATTCTCAAACTTTACCATTCAATCACTCAGAGGGCTTCCTGGGCCTCACCCACAAAGATTCAGCTAGGTCTGAGGCAGGGCCTGAGAATTTGTATTTCTAAGAAGTTCCCAGGTGACACAGATGCCGCTGGTCTGGGGACAAACTTGGAGAACCACTGCTATATACTATAGTTAGTTTTTACCTAATACACTTATATTGCATAAGTGCTTATGCAACTCGTAAGTGCTTATGAGTTTAGGCTATGGAGCTACCTGTAACCTAGGTTTAAATCATAGCTCTTCAAGCCAAAGGATGTTGGCCAAGTAACTTTAGCTCTCTGAGTCTCAGTTTCCTCATGTAAAAATTGAGTGCAATATAAATCACTGAAGTTCTTACCATGATGCTCCCTATAGTGTAAAGCTCCTGCCATTCTGAGCAGGAGGCAGAAGCACCAGGAGAAGGGAAAGTGAGAGAGAAGGGAGGATACAGCAGTCAAATAATCTCCAAATGAGGACCGGCCACGCATACAGAGCTCAGCAATGAGTTTAATTAAATACCACATGCATTTACTTACTGAAGGATGCTATTTCCTTAACGTAAACAGATAAAAGAGCAGTGGTGTATGACAGCTCCCAGGGTGCTGAGAAGGATCTGTTTTGAATTTTTTACATCAATCAAGTGATTCATATATACCACCTCTTCAGTGCATGGCTTTCAGAATTGAGTCTGGTGGGTTTTCCACCAGGGCTTCCCGCCTAAACCCTCTCATTAATAGATAATCAGCTTCTACTGATCTGCTCCTAGGCTGCCTTCCAGAGCAGCTGTTTCCCCCTGTGCTATGATTTAAGCTCTGTTAACAGTAATGAAAACAGATCTGTGTTGCTTCTTTTCTCATTAACCTTATTATAGCTTTTTGCCCCCAAGATGCACACTTCTTAAAATATTTATTTATAAAAAGGTGAAAGCTTTCTGTAATCTATTGATAATTCTAAACATCTGGATGGACAGTAAGTGATTTAGTCAACCTTTAAGCTATGGGTTTCATAGGAGGTGATGGATTGTCTACTGTCTAGCCAATAATTTTTCCTGAGTGAAGAGACAGAAATTTCAGAAAATAATAACTTTCAACAATTGAACTCTTACTGTATAAAGGCAGACACAGTGATCTGTGTCAACCATTTTTTTGAATTTGAACCTCGCAACCTTAGTAGGTAATGTCTATTAATATTCCCATTTTACAGATTAAAAACAATGAGGCTCAAAGAGATTAAATTTCTTGCCAAAGTTTGCATAGTTGGTAAGTGGGAAAGACTTGAGCCCTGATTCCAGAGATACAAAGCCTGTACTCTAAAATCATGCTTCTTAAAGTTTAATGTGCACAGGATAATCTCTTAAAATGCAGATTGAGATTCAGAGGGTCTGGGATGGGACTGATATTCTGCATTTCTCACAACTCTGAGGTGAAGCCTATGATTTGGTCCAAAGAACAGCTTTGGGTACTAACTTTCACGGAAAATTGGCTTTACTCTTCCATTGGGTCCATTGGGTCAACACAGTTGACTCCACTTTGTTTCCTGGTGAGCAAAGCTTCCAAATTATCTGTTAACTTCTAACTTTGATTTGGTAAACGTTATTGAATTGTTCATCCTCTGCCAAGCTCCCTTCTAGATCCTCTATGGAAGAAACACAAAAATATTAAGTAAAAAAAAGTAGGTTGTATTCTGGGATATTTAGAGTCTAGAAGAGACACACATACACTCAATGCTACACTGAGCATAAAGTCATCTGGTCTCTAGATTCTACATGAGATTTGTGTTACAGTAAGACAGGGGAGTATCCGCTCTTTAAATAGCAAATAAAGGCTGTGTGATTGGATCAAGGTAGATCACAGGTCATCCTGGAAAAGTTACATATGGGAGCGCGATACTCATCTGAACTCGCCAAGTCCTCACGGAGCCCATATGCCATAAATATTTGCTGTCCATGGGTGCTGAGGGCACTAGGATTCTGTTCAGTAAAGGTCTTGCCAATGTTGCAAAACGAGTTCCTTCAGACAAGTGCGGTGGTTCTGAACCCAGAGCAAATTTTATCCCCCAGAGATTATTTGACCATGTCTAGAAACATTTTTGATGGTCACAACTACTGGACAGAGGCCAGGGATGCTGCTACACCTCCTAACAACGCACATTGCAGACTCTGCCTCTCCTACACTCTCCCTCCCTTCATTCCTGTCAAAGTATTAATAGTGCTGTGGGAAAACCCTGAATTGGAGGCTTAACTCTTGATTGATGAATAAAAAGATCTGGAGCTGCCACAGGGCTACCAGCAGTTTAGCCATCCGCGCTCATTTGCAGCTATTTCTGCAGGCCACAGAGAGCCCTCTGGTGATTAGCAGGTAGTTTGACTTTCTGGGGCAATGTCTTGGCTGCCTAGAGCTTCTCTAGCCAAAAGTGAGAAATAGTATATCACTGCATTCTACTCAAAGCTTAAAACCCAATGTAGGAAGTCAGGGAAGTGTTGAGAGTAGGAGAGGGGCCATCTAAGCCAAATCCTATAAAGCAAGAGAAGTTAGCATGAGTGGAAGAGCATCCCACAAATAGAGACTACCATATACAGAGGCCCAGGGGAGAACGTGAACCTGGCATGTTTGAGAAACTGCAGACGACTTAATGTGACTGGAATGGCAGAACGGTGACAGACAAGATGAGAAAAGAGCGGAGGGCAGATTAGAAAGTTCTTCACGTCCAAGCAAAGATCTTAGGTTCTATCCTCAGACCAATAGGAAGCCAATGAACATTTCTAAGTTATCTGACCTTCTGTTCTTTCTCTGTAAACCTACCTAGAAACCTAATACCCTCACTCCAGAAATATAGTCCTGCTTGTTATCACCAGTTCCTTCTCCAAGGATTAAAGTTCTTCTCTAGAATCTCAGCCCAAGATGAATCCTCCACTCTGACTCCACCCAAGACTGTGGGTCACCCGCTTAGACTTAGAAATATTATTTGTCCTGGATCCTTGAGGCTGTATCTCCAGTTAGCCTCTCCTTACATCTCTCTGACTGCCTATTCCATGCCTTCCTGGGCATTGTGCCTTCCAATTTAGGCTGACCTTTGTGTCCATACCATTTCCTGGGGCATCCCTTTCCCACCCCAAACTTTGGCCTGCCTCACCTGGCTTATTGAATTACGGCCAGCCAGATCTCTCCCTAGGATGACCAGATGCTCTGGTGTGCCTAAAACTGGGAGCACTCGGAGAAGTGAGACTTTCAGTTTTAAAATGAGAAAAGTCCAGGGCAAAGCAGGACAAGTTGGTCACCCTACTCTCCATTCTGCAATTTGCAACTAGCCTAGCCCACCTAGTCCTGAGCCCAGGGTCATTTCCAATTCATCCTTGCCTTTCCTGCAACGTTCAGTTCAGGCAATTTTGAGTTTGTAAATAACTTTTAATCATCAGCACCCCCCACCTCATCTTTGCTTCTCAAACTGGTGGTGCTACCAAGCAGAGGTATAATTAATTAACCACAAAGGCAAGATGAAGATAATCATAAACAGCTTTAAAACCAGCCTGGGGAAATCACTTGTCAGTGGTTCAGAAAGATATGCAGCAGTGTGCAGATTGTGATAATGTTTCCCTAAATGCATTTCTCAAATGCTGGGGATTTTTTTCTCTGTCTTGCCCTTCATTTTTTTAGTTAGTAATGATGTATAATTCCCAGCATCACTTCCATTGTTCCAATGCCTCCAGCTATTTGTACTCCAACTGCTCCATTGCAGCTAAATTCTGTTTACATATTTTAGTCTTCAGATGAATCAGCCTCAGGCAGATTTGTTCTCTTACCTGAATTCCCAGCCCTACCTTCTGCCATTTCTGGGGATGCATGGAGCCTGACCCAGCAGTGGGCAAGGAAACATGCAGGCAGGAAATACACAGGATGAAAAACTTGCTGTAGCTTTTTAACAGCTTGAAGATATTTAGCCGAAATCTGAAATGTGCTAAGGTAACAAATTTGAAAACACTCTTTCCATCCCCACCCTCCTCACCTCCCAGGTATCTTCTCATCGGACTCAGAGACTTTGAAGCAAGCTGATTCCAGGCATACTTGAAAAAGCGAGCAGCACAATAAAGTATGTGTGAAAATGTTTGTAGCTTTGGCCAGCACATGGCAAGCAGATGTTTTCCAAGAGAATTGATGGCATCCCAGGCCCATCACAATCTGGCCACAATCTGTCTTTCCAGACGCATACCTCCCACCCCGATATGTGTTAGCTCAGCAGCACAAAATGATTCTCCAAAACGCGTGATGCCTTTTCATGCCTCCATTCCTCCTTGCGTTTGCTGTTTTCATAGCCCACAGTATCCTCTACTTTTCCTTCCTTGCCTGATAAATGCCTACTGATTTTTTTAGGATCGAGCTTAAATATCATTTCTAAAGGCTTTCTGAAATCCAGCAAGCAATCAAGCAATTATTAGGCTGTTAAGTACGAAATGTCCGATTTCCTTAAGTACTAAGTTTGACAGTTGATATCTCTGACATTTCACTTTGACACTTCTTGTTTTAATTGTGAAGGTACATCCTCAGTCTTTCCAATGCACATTTTGGCTTGTGATTATCTTTCAAATTTTTTTTAGAGCAATTTTTGTGAAACCATGGGTAAGTCAAAACATCACATTATTTTTGAATATGAGTTCCATTGTGTAAACAATGCAGTACAGAGAGCTCGAAATATCAGTAAAGTGTCTGGGAAGGATGGGGCTAACAAACGCATAGCATGTCGATGGTTTCAGAAGTTCCGTTCTGCTGATTTTAATCTTGCAAATGAGCCACGTGGGCCTCTTTGCTCCCTTAGTATGTGGCACATATCTCTGTGTATCAGGTCCCAACACGGCCTTATGCTCTGGAATTTGTGCCAATCCAGGTTTGTCTGGGAGCTCCTGGAGTTCAGGTATGGCAATAAAGTGAAGTATTAGCATGAAGAACCCGGAGCTCTGTATGAAAGGGTAAGTATTGCTACTTTGGGGCCTACAGCCGACTCAGTCACTGAGACTCCTCTGAAGTTGAAAGTTAGTTTCCCCCTTTAACCTTATAGTTAACTGTGGTAGCTTATATGACGCCCCCCAGTTCCCTTTCCCATGCCTCTTGTCCTGGTGACGGGTAGACCCTGCCGCTGCCACAGTGGTGGGCATGTCCAGAGACGGGTGGCCAGTCACAGAGCCCCTTCTCTTGGCAAACAGCTGTTGGCCCAGAGGATGGCATGTGACCCAAACAGAATCCTTCTCTGACAGTGACATATAAACAGTGGGAGGAGACACTGAGGAGGCTGGTTCAGAGTGTGAGAAAAGAAGCTGGAGGCTAAAACCAACTAACGCTGCCAGAGTTAAGGGCTGTTGCCATGGTAACAGTGATAACAGCAAGTAGACACTGAGAAAGTTTCTTCTTTCCAAACTCCCACCTTCACATCTCCCTGTAGTGCCCCCTGCTGGCAGAACCTAACATGAAGCCATCTGGCAAAGGGGACATTTAATTTGCAGAGTTCTAGCTCTGGGCACCTTTTATGTGTCAAATCCTGAACTACAGTAGACAGGCATGTAATAAATCTTCATTGGTGCCCTCAAGATGCTCACAGTCTATAGAGGAAATCAATTATATAGAGGCAATATGAATGAAATACATATAACTGCAGGGTGTAATGGAAACACAGACAAGAGAAGTACAAGGTATAATGGGAAAACAGTCCTGAGGGCTCCTAACCCAGGCTGAGCCCGGAAACATAAATAGGGGATTGCTAAAGTAACCCACATTAGAGATGAGTAGGGCTTTCACCAAAGGTGGAGATGAAGAGAGCTGGAAAAAGCTGAAACCTCTTGAATCTTCAATTTGACTGCATATGAGAATCTCTTGGAAACATAAAAACCCCAATATCCAGGCCTCTTCCAAGACCAATGACATAAGACACTCTTGAGGTAGTACTAAAACAATAGTATTTTTAAAAATATTCCAGATGATTCTAATATGCAGACAATTGTCTTGAAAATATGAAGTCAACAGATTTTGAGGACACATACGGTGAGGAAGGGGCAGGGAATTCAGGAAGACTCTCTAGTTTCTGGCCTAAGCAACCATGTAGATGATATGTGCTAACATATATTTTTCTAGCATGATTATATTTTGTTTTGTCATTTCCAAGGTATCCTGTAAATGTGTTGTGTACATAGAAACTACTTAATGAATTTTATTGGAAAAATAATTACCTAGGATGTGATATCTGCTCAGAGGGGAAGATAACAAGCAGAGTTTTATAGGTACGGTTTCTACCAGAAAGTGCTTAGTAAAGGTTTGAAAGAAAATCAGTAATGATGGCTGTAAATCAGTAATCTCCTGAGTACAGGTAGTGTACTTAATTAAGGGGCACACATACATGTAAAAATTCATACACTTCTTTATCAGGAGGGCAATTTTCAACTAGAACTAGAAAATATAATACTTGGCCAGGCACAGTGACCCACTCCTGTAGTCCCAACACTTTGGGAGGCCAAGGTGGGAAGATCACATGAGCCCAGGAGTTCAAGACCAGCCTGGGCAATATAGCGAGACCCTGTTCCTATGGGAAAAATGAAGGAAAGTTACAAATATTTATTTGTAAAAAACATTATAAATAGATTCTGTTAGACTCTTGTAAGAATCTTGTAATAGTGTTAATTATTACTGTTATTCACCAAATAGTTTTAGATCTCCCTCTTGCCAGACACAGGGTAGAAGTGTGCTTCCTGACCCCCTGGTATTTGCAAGGGTCACACAACTAGTTCTGTCCAATGACTTGAAAGTAGAAGTGATTCTGGGCCACGGTATTCAATTGCCCAGCATTTAATTACTTTAATTAATTACAAGACTCTCTAGAGCTCTTTTATTTCTCTGGCATGGTAACCAACAACATCAAAGATGGTGGCTCCTGCATCAGCCTGGTTTCCTAAACAGCTATGCTGCGTCCAACCTCCAAGGGCCATGAGCTAAAAATAATTCTTTGCTGTTTTAACCAGCAATGAAGTTGTTTGTTACTGTAGCAGAAATAGCCAATCCCAATTAATATACACATTAACCTAGTGAAATTCCTCCTTCAAATCCCTGGTTCTTATTATCCATGTTTACTCAATTGGAGCTAACACATCTACCCTTATGATATTTCTTTTACATTGTACAGCCTTTTGATCGTCAGATGCACATTACTTGTCTCTTCAATTAGAAGACAAACTCCTTTAGGGCAAGAACTGATCCTGGATAAGTTATTTAACTTCTCTGAGTCACAGTTTCTTAATCTGTTAAATGGAAATATTAAAAACTTCCTCACAGGATCTTAGAAGAGTTAAGATGATCACACATAGACTATCAACCACAGAACTTAATACAAAATAAACAAGTAAAAATTACTATATAATTTACTTTCCTTTCATCCATTTTCTTAAAATCCCCAAAATTTAGCACAATGCTAGCTCAAAAATTATAACCGTGCACTGAATACCTACTATGCACCAAGTCTTAACTAGATGTTATTTTAACCCTTATTAAATGTATTATTATTCATACATGCAAGTCTCCATTTTTATGGGTAAGAATATTGAGGCTCAAAGAGATGAAATATGCTCAAATGGTAAGAGCCAGAATTTGAATACATTGTAACTCCAAAGTTTCTGCTTGCTCTCCCATAAAACATACTGCTTCCTTTAATTGTTATATAGGAATCAATGTAGTTTCAGACATTAATAGTGATATATTTTATCTGTCTACCTATTTACCTATCTCTATAATAGTCCTCATTTCTAAGAAGTTACTGAATGTAAATACATTATTAATTTAATATGGTTTGGAAAGAAAATGTTAACATCAAAAATAAATGTGGGTTTTTAAGTTTCAAATTGATTTCAGAAATTAAGGATGAAAAGAAAAAAGCAGATAGATTAGAATTGATGAAATATCTTGACATAGAGACAGGGGAGGCACTATACCAAGATGACACTTATATGTTATTGCCTTAAATCCTCAAAACAATGCTAAGGAAAGATCTTTTTGTTCTCCTTTACAGCTGGGAAAATAGAGAATTAAGAGTGACTGACTTACTTCCCTAAATCCTACAACTAGTGAGAGGTGGCCCTCTAACATGCCATATCAACTCTGTCTTTGTATGTTATCCAGAGCAGGTACGTATTTGGGGAGCATGATTTGAGATTTCACAGTTACTGGTTACAGTTTCTTTAAAATACTTTCTCACCTGCCTTTGGATGAAGTCAACTGTGAGACAATTTGTGCCACTGTGATTTAGTGTCTGGCTACGCTAGGAAGAACGGTCCCCAAGGAAATGCCCACACAGAGCAAGGGAAGGAGCATGTCTGTCCCTAACCTTCCTCCCAGGCCCCACCACTCTGCCAGATAAGGTGCTATCACTGTGTGTCCAAAGCTCTGCAAGATAAGATACAGGTCGACTTGAGGAGTGTCTGCCATACCTGTTTCCTCAGCCTCACAAGATAAGGAAAGAAATTTCAAGCTCTAGAAGGGAGAAACTGAAGCTACAGACTGTTTGGCACCAGGGAACTAAAAAGATTAAAGACTCTGAACAAAAAGAATTTGATGATACCAAGGGTCGTGTGCTCACAAAATGTGTCAACACAGAGCAAGGGCCCTGGCAAGTGGGGGGCAGGAGAGTAGAGGGTATACCATTTGCTCCATTACTTCCAAGATGTCCTAATGATGTCCTCTGTGTCATAAATACCTATGATCCCCTGAACAGAGGGAAACTCTGTGGCTAACACAATACAGACTTCCCTGGAAATGAGTTTTCTAAGCAAGACTGTCCAATTCCACTCTGCTTACCCATTTTGACTTCCTGGAAATTAGCCAATAAGGCTCATGTCATCCCAGCCCCAAGCTCGATTGCTTATAAAACATGTGGGTCTGTTTTTAACTGCTGTATGGAATAAAACTGCTCTCCAAGTGCTGGTAAGATAAGGTAATATGGAACTTATTGCTGCCTAATACTTATCTAAAGCTCTGCTGGGTGATATAGCCAAAAATCTTCTAAAGGGTATGCCATCCCTACATTCCACCAAAGAGCCTAAGACATACCCCCATATTAGGCTCCATCAACGGAGGCTTGTACCTGACTGTATCTGAGCAGTTCCTTAGGGAATTATTTTTACTGCTTTGTGCTGAACTGCATTGGCAATCACTATAGAAACAGCTCACACTACTCATCACCCAGTCTACTGAGAGGGTGTTGTTGAACACATCAATCATTACATCACACACTGTACTCTTCTGAGGATCCTGGGGAGAAATTCCTGTCTGCTCCCAGCAATAAGAATAGAACAAATCTATTTATAGCTTATAAACACTGTGAACTATGTACCAGGCAGAGTTTTAAAAATTTCCTTTCAGTTACCAACTCTTCTAAAATACTTTTTGGAGTGTAGGTATTTATAATATGCACATTTGCTTTTATTCTTGTTATTCTTAGGTCCCGCCTCGTTGCTCTTTATTCTTTTACTCATAATTTTAACCTATTAACATCTCTTGCTCTACATTATGCAAGTTACCTTAAATCCCTTTTGGAACAAAATTTGGGGTTCTTAAATAGAATCATTATGTTGGGCTGATGGTAGTATTCTAATAAAAGCCATTCCTTTGTCTTTAAAGTATCGTTTTTACAAAATTTTTCCATTTAAATGACAATGATTCTGGACAGGACTAAATGACGCAACATATTAAGCTGTCGTCAGTCACTTACACCTCATTTTCTGTTATTTGAACACAAAAGTAGATATCTTGCTGGTATTCATATTTGCTGTTGATGTCAAACTTTTTTTCCCCCTGTTTTAAGAGTTTAGTTAAAAAATGATTTTCTTAGCTAACATTTGCAATGAAATAAGTAAAAATAACACAAGTATTTCCAATGTACTATAAACAGACATTTCAATCTTGGACAACATTTGATTAATCCACTTCTCTTTTGCTTAAAACAAAGTTATTTTTCATTTAAAAACTAATTAATTTTATGTTATATCCATGTGGTTATATCCATTTTACCACAGTAGAAAAAGTTAAAAGAGGGCCATCTTTTTGATGAGGAGGAGAAAATAGAAAAAACGTCTTTGTAACAAAATAGAGCAATGACTTCCAAGGTCTCTCAGATCAGATTAGTAGGGTGGCTTCAAATCATTGAAAGTTAACTGAGTCATATCTCATGTCTTATATTTTACTCCAAATAACTAATTGCACAAATTGAGAATGAGAGGGCCTCATTTAACCAGAGTTCAGATGGAAAAAAGATCCAAGCAATTCAGCTGATTACTAATTAAGAATTTGAGTCAGAGTCTGTTATCGCTGATTATATGGCTAACGAAGTCTTAAGCAGGAGTAAAATAGAAGACCCATGACTAGTTCACGGTAAGGCAAAAATCTCAGGGTATATTCCACCCTGGTTAAACCACAACTAGAAAAGGGAACTAGTTCAGGATAGCATTTAAAGAGGAAACATGAACTATACAGAATGTGGGACAATGATAATAATGAGCATGTTAAAAATACTGAAAACCATGTCATGTGAGAATTACTGAAAGCGTCACATGGTAATTTGCTGAGAGAGAACATGGCTTTGGATTCAGACCTACCTAGGTTCAAATATTTGTTATCACTTGCTAACAACTTGGACTAAACCTCTTCTAACTATCTGATTCTTTGTTTCTAGTCTGAATTTATTTAACGGATTACTTTTCTCTTTGGGAGGGAAGAGCGAGACATAGAAGACATGGAGATCTATACGGAATCATAAGAAGGTAAGGAAGAAAAAATTTTAAGATACTGCACTAAACCTAAAAGTAAAGAAACATCTAAAACTTATATTAGAAATGTAGTGGGAAATATAATCTGTTTGGAATTAAATTTAGAATATATACAGTAAGTAAGGTAATTATGTTTTAGAAAAGAGATTATGGGGGGTCAGTATTTTATATATATTCCAAATTTGTATAAACTTGACCAAAAACTAGACTATCAAATTTATAATAGAGTCAAAAGACAAAAATAGATTATCACAGCAACTTACAAGATTAGCCATGCTAGGCATAGTGAAAAAGAAAGGAGATGAGTTCAAATCCACACGCTGTCACTGACTAATTATGTGACCTTGGGAAATATTAATTCCATTTAATTTTACTTTGTTCAAATTTAAAAATGAAAAGTGTAGAACTTGCTCCCTGCCTACTTCACAGGATTGACACATGACTTAAGATGAGATCATATTTGTAAAGTATTCTGCAAACTATAATATGCTACAAAACTTTCATTTTCATCATGACTGTTATGATTAAATATGGATTTAACAGTGATCAAAGGGACTGTGAGTGAGGATGGGCCTGGGGATGCATTCTCAGGCTCCCAGGGGAGAGCCCTTGTCTTCAAGAGGCACATTTTAATAACAGAGAGCATGACAAGGAGAGAGGGACAGAAGTGTTGAGATGATTCCATTCTTTCCCTTGCCAACTAGTATGAGGATTACTCTTAGAGAGAATGCTGTATTTATTTGTGAATATATATTTTATACACACACACACAAACACACATACTGGTTAGACTTTGAGGATGAGATAACCGACAGGTAAATTCCTATCAACTGGAAAGCTTTCACTTCCACAGATAAATCTCACTACCAAATGGAGTTAGATATGTAACTTTAAAAGTACATGTTATATTATAGTAATATAATATTTTCTATAAAGGGGCTGAAAAATTTGGATTTTCATGCTTTGAAAGAGGTGGGGGAGAATATAAGAAAAGATAATCTAAAGCAGTGGCAGAATCTAACAGTAGTATTCAACAGCCAGAATGTTTGATATGATCTGTAAGAATAATAATAATAATTTAAAAAATGGTCTACCAAAGATGTCCATGCCTTAATCACCAGAACCTGTGGATATGTTACATTATATGACAAAAGGGATTGAAGGTTGCAGAAGGAATTAAGTTTACTAATTAACTGATATGAAAATAGGGAGCTTATCCTGGATTATCTGAGTGAGCCCAGTGGAACCTCAGGGATTCTACTCTGTAAAAGGTAGAAGGATCACACAGAAAGAGATGCAAGGTGAGAAGAACTTGACCTTGTTCCTTGAAGACAGAGCAAGGAGGCCATGAGTCAAGGAAACACAGGTGGCCCCTAGAAATTGGGATCTGTGCTTGGATTACAACCAGTAAGAAAACAGGGACCTCAGCCCCACAACTGCAAGGGACTGAATTCTACCAACAACCTGAACGGGCAAGAAAATTGATTCTCCCCTAGAGTATCCAGAAAGGAATGCAGCTTGCAGACAACACTTTGATTTATACCCCTTGAGACCCTGGAACAGCTTTCTGACCTATAGAGCTGTAAGGTAATAAATTTGTTTGGTTTTAGGTCATTAAGTTTGTGGTAATTTGTTAGGGCAGCCATAGAAAACTAATACCTGGTCATTTTGGTAAAATGAAGTTCACTCTGTAATGTGAGTCCTTTACACATATCTTAAATAAAGACTATCCCAAAATCAAATGATTATTGTACCTCAGTTTTTCTGGTAATAGAAGACAGTTCTCATCCAGCATCCAGATACTCTTAAGACAAAAGCACACCCAGTGTAGCATGGCCAAAGGGATAGCTGAAACCTGAGATGTATACATTGCAGAATAGCACAGGGACAGCCAAAAGGGATCTTAAGTGAGGCCCTGAAAGAACATATCTCAAGAAGATGCTTTGCTTGCCACCAAGAAGTGAATGTAAGCATAGGGGGAAAAGGGTCTTTTTGGCAAGGTCAATGGTTTGGGCAAAAAAGAAATTAAGTACAGGTAGGGAACAAGGCTAACCACTTGTCTCTAGACATGAAATGTTTATAGAATATTAGATGTAAGACAGAAAGGAAATTATTGAAGAGCATCGGGGCTCAATTGTGAAGTTCCTATTTAAAAGGTCATTAAAAGGCAACTGATAATTGTGGGCATTTATTGTAGAAGCAGTGGTGGTATTGAAAGCAGTAATAAAAGTAATGTTAAGGGAAAATAATAACACATAACACTGACTGAGTGCATACTGTTTGATTGCCACTAGTATAAATGCAATTCATGTAATCCTTTCAACAATTACTGAATGGTTAACTTCTATCATCAACCTCTTTTCACAGTGACCAAAACTGAGACCAAGATAAATTAGGTAAATGCCCAGAATCAAAAGCTAAATACATTATAGAATAAAAATTTGAACCCTGATCTTCTATTTCAAAAATGTATACTCTTATCCACTACCTAATAAATACTGTATAAAATATCAACTCCATTATATATTAGCCTGAGCACTTGGCATATATTACATAATGTCTCACTATTTTTTCTTCAAATTAGGAAACAAGCTAACAGAAGTTAAGCCATTTATTTAAGATTTCTCATCTGAAAAAGCAGGAATTCCAAGTTTGTTTCCAACTGTGATAGAGAACCTATTATTGGACTTGCCTTCTTGCTGAAAATAACTAAAACATTGGACAAAATATGTGAAGGAACTGTTTCAGGCATGGAGTATCAGGCAGTGCTAGATTGTGATCCTTGGCAAAAGGAAAACACATAACAGAATTCCAATGATGAATGAACAGGTATGTTATTTTATCAACGATGTGGAAACTATACATAGAGTCTAATGGGAATGCAAGAAATAAAAACCAGGAGATCTGAGAGGAGATAGAGAATTCCTTCAACAAACTCATCAGTAAACTCGATATATCTGATGAAAGAATCAGTGAACTTTGAGAGATTAAGATAAATCATACAAACAAAATAAGAAAAAGACAAAAGAGTGACAAGAAACAGAAAAAGGTATACAAAAATCAAAAACAGACAGTCCAATATAAATGGACTTGGAGTCCCAGGAGGAAGAGAGAGGATAAATGAGACAGGAGAGAGATTTGAAGAAATAATGGCAAAGTATTTTCCAAAAATAATGAAAGACATCAAACTAAAGACACAATAAACTGACTGGGCCCCAAATGAATAAATACTAAAAAAGTAAAATAACACTAATAAGTCAAACTGATGAAACCAAAAACAAAGAGCCAGGGAACAAAGACATTACACAGACAGAGACAAAGATAAAAATTATAGCAAATCTCTCATAAGAAACTAAAGGAGGGGTCTGATGGAGAGACATCTTTAAAATTGGATAATTGAGAAATGCAAATTAAATGTGGGAGATAATACTTCACACCCACATTAATAGCTAACATTTAAATTATTGGCAAAACCAAATGAAGAGGATATGGAGCAACTGGGACCCTCGTATGTTGTTCATGACAGCTTGAAATGGTTTGACAGTTTCTCATATAGTTAAAAGATATCTACCCTATAACCCCAAAGTTTCACCCTGAAGTATTTACCCATGTGAAATAAAATATGTCTGTACAAACACTTGTATAAGAATGTTCACGGCAGCTTTATTGAAATTAGTCAACAACCGGAAACAGACCAAATGTCCATCAAGAGGATAATATAATGAGCGGCTGATTACCCAGAAACATAGATACATTTTTAAAACAATGATAAGAGAAAGAAGCTGCTATGGTTTGAAAATTTCCGCCAAAGTCCATGTGTTGGAAGCTTAATCCCTAATGTTTTGAGAGGAGGGACCTTTAGCCAGTGATTGCGTGATGAGGGCCTTGCCCTCAACAATGAATTAATTCCATTATTTCAGAAGTAGGTTAGTTATCTCATGGGTAGTTTTCTGTTAAAAGAATGAGTATGGACCCCTTCTCTCTCTTGTATTCTTGAGCTCTCTTACCCTTCCACCTCGCTTCACGGGATGACTCATCAAGAAGGCCCTCACCAGATGTGGGCCTCATGATCTTGAACTTCCCAGCCTCTAGAATTATAGGAAATAAATCTCTCTTTTTCATAAATTACTCAGTCTCAGGTATTCTGTCATAGCAGCACAAAATGGACTAAGACAGAAGTTATACATGAAAGAGTGCATACTGCATGGTTCAACTTATATGAATTTCAAGAAAAAACCAAAACTAATGGAAATTAGAAAAGTCATTGACTAAAGGAGAGACTGCTTCTCTTTTTTTTTTTTTTTTTTTTTTTTTGAGACAGAGTCTGGCTCTGTTGCCCAGGCTACAGTGCCTCGCATCAGCCTAGCTCACAGCAACCTCAAACTCCTGGGCTCAAGCAATCCTTCTGCCTCAGCCTCACAAGCAGCTGAGACTATAAGTGCTCACCACCATGCCTTGCTAATTTTTTGTTTCTGTTTTTTAGTTGCCTGGCTAATTTTTTCTATTTTCAGTAGAGATGTGGTCTCACTCTGGCTCAGGATGATCTTGAACTCTTCATCTCAAGGGATCCTCCCACCTGGGCCTCCCAGAGTGCTAGGACTACAGGCGTGAGCCACTGTAACTGGCCAAGGGGAGATTGATTGATGGAGGTAATGAGGGAATTTTTTGGAGTGACTGAAATGTCCTTGCCTGTATCTTGATTAGGGTATTGTATAGAAAGTAAATAGATTTTAAAATTCAGATTGAATATCATACTTATAATCTGTGAGCATCACTATACGTAAATTTTTTCTCAATAAAAAACTCAGATTTTTCTGCTCCTAAGCCCATACTAAATTTACTATACTGCAATGGTTACCTATTTATAAAGTATCTAATATGCATCAGTTGCTGTGTAGGTCATAAGGACAGAAGAATGACCAAGAATACAAGGACACACAAAGAACACAAAGGCACACACACCAGTTTTGTTGTGCTTTGCTTCCACTTACTAAATTCATGGAACTCACAGACCAGTGCAGGAGACAAACAATTAGAGAATCAGAGAAATTAATTTAAAATTATAACTCTGATACATTACAGGGAAGGTTATTTGTGTTATAAAAACACATAAAACTGGGAATTTATCTCGTCAAGCGAATAGCAAAGTCTTCTTCAAGGAAGCGATAATTCAGTGAACATAACCCTTCAGGAAGGTTATTTTGTTGTTATTGCAGGGATTTTATCATTGCTTATCGTGATGGTTACTTTACTGGAAATATCAAAGTCAGGAAAATTACCAAATTAAAAGAATGTTACCAACAGGATAGATATTTACTTCTCTGAGATAGTGTGATATCTATTCTGCCCAGAGAGGACCTGCCTACTCAAGGTCCCTTTTAATTTTATGATTTAGGGTTTTTTTAATTGCATAATGTAGCAGAAAGAATAAAAACAAACCCCTACATTATATCTTAACCCTCTTATTACATTCTAGCTTTAAAAAAGATTCAGAAACAATACATTTTTTTCCTAATATCACACAGTCTGCAAGTGACTGGATTGGGCAGCCTAGGACAACTCAAGTTTTAATTTAGAGTTAGTGGAATGTCTTTTTTATTCCACAGTGAGGTAAGTACACCATCTCTGAGAGCAGGGAAATAGGTTTAGAGAGCACTGCCAGCACTCTGCCAGATTCTGCTGATGCCACTTACCAGTGTACACACATACCAGGTTTGGTGTGCTTCACTTGTACTCGCTTGCATCTGCAGCCTCCTTGAGTGTCACATATAAACCACTAGAGCCACTTTGGTTGTGTCAACAGAAAGCCAAAAATACCTGGGTGTTTCCTCCCCACTACCCACCACAAAGTCCATAACCCATGGCTGACTCACATGGGAGTATAAAGCTGAACTCTGCTGCCTCGAGGCTAGAGAAACTTTGATGCGTAATTCATGCTGCAGAGCACCCTGCGGTAAGCCTGGGGCTGATAACTTTGGCAGAAATTGCACACTTCCAAGCCTTCTTTGCTAATCCCTTACCGGTTATTCCTGGGAGCAAGCACTTCCTTAATAAATCACCAGTACATGTATCTCTGTGTCAGGAACTGCTTCTAGTGAACCCAGTCTAAGGTAGCAGAACAGAACTCACCTCCCAGATGAAACTCTGACTCTAACTCACTTAGTTCTGAGATAGAAAGAAGTTAACTATGCAGGCTCCTCAGTTCTGGTACCATCGGGTATGTACTATTCAGCAGGTGGACAACTATGATCATTGTTTGTTAAAATTCCCAGGTGATCTTTAAGGGAAATTGTGTGGTGGGCCACCCACATAAAACAGCACCATAAACCTAGAGGGAGTTGTCAATGGCATCAGGGAGCAAGAACCACAGGAACCCAAGAAGAGGAAGCATCTGTAAGCATTTATCCAGTCTACTTCTCTGATCCAGAGCACATTGTACCAGAACTTCCTACTTCCAAGTCTTTTTAAAGACAAAGCATTTTATGTCCTCTTTAATTTAAAACATTTCACACAGAAACGTATCCCATGACACAGCCCAAATCCCCCCTTAAACCTAAATTAAGATGTAGGGTAGAGAGAAAAGTGGGGCAAAACTTTGTTGAGTATCCTCTATATACCAGACATTTTCTATGCAATGCCATTTAATCCACCCCATAATCCTCCTAGCTACCATTATCTCCACTTCTATGTGGACTAAGTGAGTCACAGAGATGTAGGTAAATTACCCAAAGGTACATTGCTTATAAATAGAAGACTTGAAGTTTGGAATCAATTACTTTTAGATACAAAGCTAGTACTTATTCAGCTTCGTTAATCATCCTACTTCCTACAACCTGCCCCTGACTGAGATGCAGTCAACCTTTTTAAATTTTAAGACTCTTGTATAATTTTTCATTGAGAAGGCAACTTCAAATATTGCAAACCATATACTCTGGTTTCCCTTCAGATCGTATAAATCTTTCGCCTTTTAACAAATATTGCAAACCGCGAACAATCTAATGAACAGTAATATTGACAAGTATTATATCATTAGGAGACTGGAAGGCAGCAAATCCAGAGCTGGTTCAACACCCACAGTTTCATTAGGAATCCAGAATCTTTCCATTTTCCTGCTTGTTAAACTCACTCCTCATGATTACAAAGTGGTGTTACAACTTCCACGTTCAAGAGAAGAGATGAAAGGGAGAAAATTCTTTCATAAGTCATAGACTTATGCTAATGTCCACCCCTCAATGCACAAACATCTGGAAAAGTAAATATCGAACCAAAAGAAATGGGACAATTATAATTTGCCTCTACCAATAGCGATTTATCTCATAATACTAGGAACATGGCTTCTTGAATTGCATCAGGGTTTTATAAACTGAGAAAGAGGTGTATAATGGTAGGAAAAAGCCTGTTATATGGCAAGAAACGGATCTGAAAAACGTCCACTTTCTCCTAATTCAGATATGCTCCTGAAGTCCCAGGAGACACAGGAAATATTTCCCTCTCCCTAAGCTGAGGGTTGAAAGTATTCTGGAGGCTTGAGTTTGGAGCAGGCCCTGAAACAGTAACATCTAACACCTATTTTGCTCATTTCTTAGCAACACTGAGGATGAGAATGAAGAAGAGTGATACCAGATGAAAGAGACTTTTCTTCACTTTCATTCTGTGACAGCCACCAGCCCCAATAACACACACCCAAAATGGACAAAGTTCAGTCCCGCTGAAGCCAGCACATTAAATGAGTGCAGTATTTTTAGTAAGAACAGTGGCCAAGTACATCGACCATTCGATTTTTTTCCACATGACAGCCCTGGCCTCTAGAAACTCATCTCTCTTTGCTGCCATCTGGTATCATCTAATATGAACTTGACCCTGGCACAGATGAAGAAACTGAATCTTTCCTTTCTAAAGTCCTGTGAGTTAGAGAAGGGAGATTCAGAGAGGGGAGAGATTGACAGTATGGCAAACTCAGTTCTGGAAATAAGGAGAATTGAAATCCAACATTTGACAAACTGAGATTTTGAACACTAAAAAAAGGACCAGAGTGGCTTTGACTGTAAATGAGCAGGACTTGCCACACTACCTGAAATTGGAACTTTCTACATAACATTCTGATCCTAAAGCAGAGGCCTCAGTGTCCTGAGCACAGAAATGGTTCACTTTTTACTTGAAAGTCCTTAAGTTTTATACAGATTTATATAGATATACATAGATCATAGTAGTAACAGAAAAATACATGTTAAGTAATATCTATATGCTAAGCTTTGTTTTAAGTCTTCTAGCTATGTTAACTCCTGTAATACTTAAAAAAACAACTGTGTAGGAATGACACCATTATTATCCCCGTGACACAGATGAAGAAACTGAGGCACAGATAAGTTAAGTAATTCCCCAAGATCACAGAACTATTAATAGTAATTTCTTGAACCAGTAAGCAGGATTTGAACAGAAGAAGAACCTGTGTTCTTTCTTACTAGACTAGATATTTCTAGAAATGTTTCCCATAGTATATTTACCCGACTAGATATTAACAGG
>CAUYRT010082068.1:0-18355 GCA_963574885.1 Lepilemur ruficaudatus
TTCTTCATTGTCAAACTTCTACTGAAAGACTTGTAAAGAGCTTTGGCAATACATTTGAGTTCTAAGAGAAAATATTATTAAATACCTTCTCATAATTGTATATCACAGAAATAAAGTGATGTGTAATTTCCTTGAAGAAAATTTGTTTTCTAAATAATTTCCTTCTTTATAATTAAAATTTAAGTGTTTTGAGGTTTAGTTTATTAATAACAGGTTGAGGGTGTTTATAAGGAATAGGAGTTCTCTATTTTCAACATGATATGAGTAGAGGAATTGACAAGTGAGATGAAAACATTAAGAAAGGGAAAAAGCTAAGTGAGGTTGAGTTATATTTAAACTATTCATGAAACATTGTAAAGGAAGGCTTTAGGCTCCCTTTCTCTTTTTTATACCAATTAATTTCACAGGTTCTTGAGTGGTTCTATGGGAATTTTTTTTTTTAATTTCAAAATATTACAGGGGTACAAATGGTTTGGCTATATGAATTGATTTTGTACAGTTTGAGTCAAAGTTATAAGCGTGTAGGTGGGAATTATTCTTTTTAAGATGCTGAAAACTACTCTTAATCAAATTAGTACCATCATTTAAGCTTTGAATACTTGGTGGTAATTGCCTGGCCTCTGCAATAAATGTTAGCAAATTCTTGATGTTTCTCACTTTTGTGGTTTCTTTTGCCATTGTAGCTTCATAAACTGTGCTATTTATATCCAATTTTACTTAATAGAGTTATATCTTCTTTAGGCAATGCAGAAAGTTAAGGAGAATGAATGAATAGGGAATTGTTTCTTGGTGATAAGCTTTATAATGGAGTAATTGTTTAAATCTAGAAAGCACATAAAGGAAAATTGTCTCCCTTGGGACATTCTTGCACTGTAATCTGTAGTGAAATGTACTTCTCCCAGAGACTCCCTTATAACTGTGTAGCTTCTGTAATCATGTATGTATTATGATTGCTCCCTTCAAGATAAACCTTTTCTGTAAGTTTGGCCTTCATGATATCTTTTAAGCACATAAGCTCTGAATTCCACTTCAGTTATTTTTTTATTTTTTTGACATGCCCAGCCTTTGATTATGTGACTTTAAGGAAGGAGCAGACAATTCTCATTTTCGGTGGACAGAGACTTGGTTGGACCACGCCGGACTGCAAATTATTAGAAAGTAATAGAATCTGAGTTGCCTAAGTCTTATTTTAATATTCTGGCCTTTTCAGTTTCCTTTTCACAGAGAAGATTTTACAAAGGGAGTTCTCTGGGAAAGTAGGGAGCCTTGAGGCTGTGGATACAAATACTTAAATCCTTTCAGCCAGCATATAGTACATAGGATAGGGTTGGGGAAAGACACACATGCCTTCTCTATCAAACTAAGAGGAAGAAATATACACCTTCTAACTTCACATTCCAAAAAATTAGATGTCCTACTTGTTAGGCTGTCCTTTCTTTTTTTTTTTTTTTAAGACAGGATCTTGCTATATTGCTCAGGCTGGTCTTGAACTCCCAGGCTAAAGCAACCCTCTCGCCTCAGCCTCCTGAGTAGATGCAATTACAGGCATGCACCATTGTGCTTGGTAAAGCTGTCTCTTTTGACTTAGTACATTCTCCCCCAACCCTCTCCCACCCCCCAGTTTATAGTATGTCATTGATGGCTGGAAATGAGTTTTAGTACCAAGATAGCATAAACTATTCTGGCTCATTTGCCTATAAAACATTTTATGGTACATTTTCCCAAAATGGAAGCTGTGTAAGAGGAAATTTATTAAAAGTGTGCTTTGCCTGTTTTACTCTACTCAATCAGCGGGTTGTAGGGGTCTGTAGAGGAAGCCTGTTCATGAGCTAAAACCAAAAGTATGTTCAGGTGCAGAGAGGCTCGATGATGCTGGAGGAACCCAAAGCAGAGGGAGTAGAGGCTAGAGTCCTACCAGGGGTGTATGTGTAGGCAGTTCTCGTTTAGGTATCAGCTGAAGGGACATGGCTGTGAATCTGTAGGGCCATGGGAAGCCACCCAAGTCCAGTGGTTCTTATGCTTTTTACTCTTCAGATCACTTCAAGCAAAGACTTGTCATAAAACCAAAACACTCCAGTGGGAATACGGCACTGGAGATATCATTTCATAGGTAGTGGGAACCTCTGAGAATTTGGAGGTAAGTGACATAACCTGATTGGTATTTAGGAAGATGATCTGGCAGCAGGATAGGGGAGTGTAGGGCAGGCAGAAGTGATAACAGGAAGATTAGATAAGCAGCTTGCACAGTGGGCCAGGCCCCTAGGTGTCACCTCTTATCCTCATGGAATTTAGCAGACCATTACCAATTCCGTAGCCACAGAGTGATGGTCACATAATCAAATGAGATGATGTTATAGGGATATATTTTGTAAATTATAAATATGCTGTTTATTGTGGTGATATTCTGTTTCCTTCATAGGAAGTGCTTTCTGTTCTGTCCATGCTTTAGTAAGAACACTGGGCTAGAAGCTAGGTTATCTAGGTTATAGTTTGGGCTCTAATCCTATGTAATCTTGGGAAAATCACTTAACCTTCTTGGTTTTCCTCAGAAAAATGAGGTCTAATTCATCTCTAAAATTATTTTACATTTATAGCTTCTCAGTTTCTAGTAGTATTTATTTTGGGGGGAGGGACAAAGATAATAGATGGATATAAGCAAAATGATCATTTTTTTTTTCTTTTCTATTTTAGAGTATAGGAAGTCCATGACCAAAAATGATCATTATGTGATCCCAGTTGTGAACATCAGTCAGCTATGTGAATCCCTCTGGTATGCTTTTATCTATGTGTTGGTAACTTTAAGGGGAAAAAAGTGAGACAGGCGGTAAGTTAAAAAAGAAAGAGCCCACTCTTCCATGATATTTAAATATTTATTTAAGTTTAAAAATAATCTTCATGGCACCAATGATTTTATGCTAACTACATACTGCATATGTAGAAAAAAGTACATTGCTTTGAAAGAAAATGTAACTTAAAGAGTTTTTGGCACATGAAAGGTTAACAACTATATATTTTTAAATGAAACTAAGAAATTCACATTTGCAGGTAGTTTACCCTCTACTGCTTAAAAGATGCAGCACAACTATTCTTTAGTAAGAATTTTATTTCCTCTGGTAGATGAAGCTGTGGAAACCATTGCTTTTTCTACAATGAAAACTAATTTTAAGAGAAAATGAGAGACATAGAACACAGTAAAACCAGGTTAAAAAACAATTTTTAATGATAGGGAGATACTAAAAAAGACCAGTCACCAACAAAGGAAGTTTGTTATTCAAGCACTATTTGAAAAGCAGATGGAAGGAAACTTTCCTGTCCATATTTTCTGGGATGAGCCCTGGAAAAAAACAAATAACCCGAAAGTTTCTGTTCAGAGAGCAAAATTCAGCTGTTGGAAATGGTATGGACTATTGTACTGTTAGAACTCTAGACACAAGTAACATATCAGAAATGGAATACTGCATCTGTTTCTAATGTGAATATGAAAGGTCAGAGTCGAGGCTATCACTCACTGCATAGAAACACCATTATTCTACAGACTGAGGTAGGAGCACTACACTAAAAGGTAATCTGCTATGTTGCATAAGACAGTAAATATCCAGGTTAATACCAGCCCTCTGTCTCCTGACAGCCTTTTCATCTGTGGATCTACTTTTCATTTTAGTCCTGTGCTAAATAAAGCCTTTGCTCTATAGATGACAAGTGGCAGTGGCTAGTTGGTTTCCAGTGATCCCTAATCTTTACTAGGATCTCCTTCAGTTTTTGTCCCTTGGTAAATAGATGTTTGTAATTCTGCCCAAATTCTTGCTGGTATGGAAATGGTCAGAGAGGCCTTCTTCCATTCTTAGATTCCAGCTGTGTTTTAGCATTCCAGTGTTTGATCTTGTTCATCTTGGCATCAGACATCTCTTTGCTGGTTGGTTGTTGGAGCACCCTTTAAGCAAGCAACCCCAGTGCCTCCTCTGGGAAATTGTCCCAGATCTTTGACACGTTAGGATGGGAGCAGAGCTGACTCTCTTCTGCTAACAAACATACTGGTAAGGATCAATTTTATTATCTAGATCAGGGTTGGCATATTTATGGCCTGTGGGCCAAATTCAGCTGTCTACTTTTACAAAGTATTATTGGAACACAGCCATGCTGCTTCATTTATGTGTTATCTGGCTGTTTTTGTGCTATGATGGCAGAGTTGAGTAGTTGTGACTGAATATGGCCCACAAAACCAAATTATTTACTGTCTGGCACTTTACAGAAGTTTGCCAACTTCTGGTCTAGATGAAAGGGTGTCTTTAAAATTTGCAACCCCTCCCCTCCAAAAAAAAAAAAAAACCACCCAATTATTTCACAGCTGTTATATTCCAAACATGGACATGGTTCTGCCATCTCAGGGGACGAAATAGGGGAGATCAAATCTACAAATGACTTATTCTGTTCTGCATATGGGCTGTCCAACATCATAGGTTGTCAGCAGCTGCTTCACTATTGTGTAGGTTCCAGGAATATGTCCATTGATCATCCTTAAATAAACCTTCAGGCCCCAGATGACTTAGAAATCTCTCCCTGAGATGAAAACAAGATCTTGTGTGTCATTGGTTTTAAAAGTTGAAGAGCTCAGGCCCAGGAGCACACTCACCCTTCATGTGCCTGTGTTTCTGCGTGCCTCCAGGGCTTCCCTCAGCAAGGATGGCAGGTGCTTTTTTCTATAACTTATTTTCCTGATGCAGAGGTGACCTTAGGGGGCAGCATTTCTATATCTAAGTGCTGGTCTCTGCCACATTCACCTTCTGTCCTTTGTAGGCATCTCTTAGAAATCCTATTTAAAGAGATTCTTTTCCTGGTCCCTTCTAAGGCTGCTTGTTGATCTTGGAATTCTATTTTCTGAAGCTTTTCATTCTCAGGATCAGTTTCTTTCTTGCATCGTTTAGTTCATCAGGTTCTATTTTCTTAATCCGTAAAGTAAAAAATAAAATATAAATTGATAAGAAAATAACATTTTGTTGTTAAAATATAAATTGAAATAGTCTGGGGGGAGGTTGTGTACAAAATAAGCACTGCTCTCTGAATCTCAACAATCTCTCAGGTAACTTAGCTCTGGTTTCTGTTAGCTATACTTTGTCCAACACTTGACAGTACTATCTCTCTGGCATCACTGAATTCATTTAACGTCCCTGGAGCACTATAAAAAGTCTTGAGGTTCTTCAGGAAAAAAATTACAGAAGTCTAAGTTCATTACACAAAACTAAGGTGATGCCCACTAGGCTCTAGTCTAAGGGGACAGACTTACCCCACCCCTGCTGCTGCTGCTGCTGTAGCGGTGGTCCCTTCAGATGCCCACTCTGCTCAGATTTGAAAAAACAAAAGGAAAAGAAAATCCAACTCAGACCATCATAAGAAGCAACTTTCCATTTAATCATTCTACATGGATATTTACTTTTTTAAAAGTCTGTCTGGCAAGAAAACCTAAACAGTCCCCATTGTCCAGACCCCTGGCCTGCCCCGCCGAGGCTGCAGTGATGACTCTACTGGAAGCCAGCAGCACCAGTAGGAAAGCTCCTGCAGAATACAGAGGACAGCGGCTCTCTAGTCTTCAACTAGTGTCCCATCTGCTAGGTGACACTACTGCAATAATCAGTAATAGTAAAATAAATTATTTTTATTTGATACTTTCAAAATAATACACATCTATGAAAAATCAAAATTCAAAACCAAAAATTATCCTGCAAATCAGAAGGATGAGAAACAGAGTCGCTGAGCCTTTCTTGAAAGAACCTCTGAAGAAAATGAGTTTTCCCAGTTTGTTTAGACAGGGCATGAGCCTATCCCTTTCTTCTGGGAAACAACCCTCCTAGGCTGCAGTGTAATTTTTGTCATGAGAGGAGGACTTGGTATATGTGCCGATGGTTCCGCGATGGGTCCCATTGCTGGGAATGGGTAGCCGGGCTCCTTGGTCCACCTGGCTAGTTATTGGGAGGAGTCATGCCTTCTCAGGTGTCAATGAGCAGGCTCACCACTGAGCGGATTTTGCAGGCAAACCATCGCCTGAGGGGACAAAAGTATTGATAGTGGAATTGTTCAAACTCGGGGGTCTGGCGGATATCTCGGAAAAAGGCAATGTCAAGGTCAGACTCGGTAAGGATGATCAGGAGAAGGAGCAAAACAAAGAGGAGTCCCATGGTCACAAGGAGCAAACGGAGGACACTTAAAACAAACTTATTCACCTGTTCCTCCTCTGGCCCGCTGTGCCCCTGACACAAGGCCCTCAGCTCTCCCCCAAGGGCCTCCACTTCTGCAGCATTTGGGGTGCTGGCATCAGACTCCTTCTCCTCCTCGATGCTGCAGGTGGCTCCGTTGATCTGCCGGGAAAGCAGCATCAGCTCCAGGCTGTGCTCAGCTACGGGGGTAGGCAGCACGCTGTCCGCAGGGCTGTAGGCCTCATCCGCGATCACAGCTACTCGCTCGTTGCTGTCTGCCCGACTGCTTCTCACATGAGGCAGGAAGGTGTCCCCGTGGGAAGAGGAACGTACCGGGGTGGAATGGGCACTGTCCCGTAGAGACTCTAGGCCTAGAAGGGCAAAAGGGACATAAGTATGCTTTTTGTGTCCCAACACACCCTGTGCTGTTCAGTAACACGCATTCTGTTTTGTCAGGTGCCCCTCTGCACACCTATGTGACCAACTCTTTTCTGTTTGTTTTTTAGATAGGATCTCACTCCGTTGCCCCGGCAGGAGTGCTGGTGATGCAGTCACAGCTCACTGTAACCTTGAACTCCTGGGTTCAAGCTATCCAGGTGCGTACCACCATGCCCAGCTAATTCGTTTAATATTTTGTTTTGTTTTTTAGAGACAGAGTCTCACTATGTTGCCCAGGCTGGTCTCAAATTTCTGCCTTGGCCTCCCAAAGTGCTCGGATTACAGGTATGAGCCACTGTACCTGACCCGGCCCTGTATTCTATTTTGATACATCAAGAATAGGACAAGATTCCACCCTCCTGATATCAAAATTTAAAAATAAGAAAAAAAAAAAAAAGAATAGGACAAGATAAGCAGCAGAGATCAGAGCGGTCATTTTGGAAGATTTTTTTTTTTCTTTTTGCTTAAGGTTTTGGCCTAATTTGTTAAAGATTCTACCTTTTCTGCCTTTGGTGTGCTGGGGCTGGTTTTAGCCCCAATTTGAAAGAGGATCTGAATTGCAGACTGTCCCTTATGTAGAGGTGGGACCATGGTTCAGGTCTCAAGTCTGCCTTTTGGGTGGAGGGCCTTGAGAAGTGGGAATTGGGAGAAGGAGAATGTGTTTTGCCTAACTGGGCTTCATCAGATACTATTTTCAAATACTGAGTACCCTCCTAACAGCCCAGCACTTGACATCTTGAGTTCATGAGGTGAAATCTTTTGGATTTCTGCAGTTGCTATTGGTGTCTTCAGCCTTCCTGTTCTAGCTGTTCTGACCTCGTGGGATGGTAGAAACCCTCTGTTCTTCCCAAGTGCTTCCTGAGGGAGCAGGGGAGCAGTCCCCGGCCAGCTCCCTCTCTTTTCACCTGAGAAGAAGCTGGGTCTAGGATCGGCTGAAAGCTCCCATATCTTTAGACACTCTCAAGTGCAAAACAGTCTCTTGAGAAGATCTGGTTGGGTCAGGGGAGAAATTCTCTTAGATTTGTTAGGAGAAAAAGGGTATTCTGGACCCCTGAACTATCCAATTATCTCTTTTCTTTCTCAGATGAAACTGTTTCTTTCCAAGGCTCTCACAGGGCTCAAGCTCTGGCAGGGAAAAACAGGAGCTGGTCACACCTCAACCAAACAGCAGCCATCAAGGTCAGAGTGTGGCCCACATGACAGTGCTCCCAAGGAAATAGCTTCGTGATTCAGGTGAAATGTCTACATTTTCCACTGCTGGCCATCTTGGTGGTGCCAGTGTGGCTCTGCCTCTGTGACCTATGACAAGAAAAGCCAGTCCCCTTCTGTTGCTCTGAAATAGACCGTGATGGTCCCAGACTGTTAATCTGGATCCTTGAGAGTGGCCTTTTGACAGAATCCAAATTTTACAGAATTAATCCTTTTAATAAGGAGATTTGTTCTGTGAAGTTTGGATTCGGTCAAAGGGCTACACTTGGGGATCTGGAGGGCCACATGTGACCTTGAGGCCGCAGGTTCCCCACTCCTACGAGGGCTAGTTCCAGAAGTCTAAAGATCTCTTTTTAAAATGTGCCAGTAACCTTTCAGAAATAAGGTGTTGCTTCTTCCTTGGCTCCCTTGTGGCTTGGCCATTTGCACCCAGCCAGCCGGCCCCAATAGCCTGATGGGACCTGTCTCAGAACAGACACAGTTAAGGATTTTCCAGAGGAACAGACCCTGGAATCTGGGTTCTGAATGAGTAGGATGGGCAGGGTTGGGTGATGGCCGGGCACCTGCTGTCTGCTTGTCCTCCCCATCACCATTGGCACATTTGCCACAGCTCTCAACTTCTGCTTTCAGAAGCTCCTCATGGTCCTAGCTGTATTTTGTTTGTCCCTAGGCTAAAATCTTAAATTTGGTTAATGTTTTAAACTTTTTAAAGCACTTTCATTTTATCTTTCAACAACTCCATGAAGTAGTAAGGGCGAGAGAGGTTACGGAACTTGCCTGAAGTCATGCGGTTGGTTGGTAAAGGCAAAGCCAAGGATGGAATCCAAGCCTTTTTCTAGTTCAAGGTGCTGCTGATCATATACCTCACTTAAGGTTCTTGGAAACTGTGACCTTAAATGAAACAATGTATATGTAGCAGGTCCTCAAATAACATCTAGTTCTTCAATGTCATTTCTTTATAATGTTGATAAGGAGAAAAAAGTGGTTTCATTATGTTGCTTTGCTTAAAATTGCAGTTTCCAAGAACCTATCCACGATGTTAAGTGAGGACTTACTATAGCTGAGTTCCTGCACATGCCTTATATTTAAGTCTCAATTGTCCAAGAAACTGTTGTGAAAGAATGTGAAATTAAGAGCCCCTGTCCCTTGTTCCGGAGCTCTTGATGTTTCTTTAACCTTGCTGTTACCCAGTATTCCTCCCTGAAGCTCCCATTTGTACATAAGTACCTCAGAGTATGTTACAGGTCACTAGTAAAACAGAACCTTTAAGGCCCTGGTTGCAGCGTGTTGCTGGCTTGGCTCCTTTCCCAAGCACACCTCTGCCCCCTTTCTCTGGAACCTCAGCCCACTGCATAGGGCTCCTGATACCCTTCCAAAGGCCTGCCATTTCACACGGACAGCTTGGACTGCCAGATCTTCCAAAGTGTGCCCAGCTTAGCTGCCAGCGGCCACTTCAGTGCAAGCTTAGCTTAGCCTACAATTCAGCCCTCAGCTTGTGGGGAAAGGAGAGAGGCAGACACTGTGACATAAGAAAACAAGGCAGAGGATCACCAGAAGCCACATCATATTGGGAGTTGTTAGTGCTCTTAGTAAACAAGACAGTGAACAGGTATGCATTTCTAGCAGAATGCCTGGCAAATACAAGTATATTCAGTAAATGTTAGTCCGACTGCTCTTTCAACAGAAAACCTCACCTGTAATGTTAGCATTCCATGTCAGGTTAGTCCTGTACAAGAAATTAAGTTTTCGCTATGGAGGAACCACACCAGCCCTGCCCCTTCCTCAAGCTGTTTTTCTGGGCTGGCGGGGGTCGGTGTGGTGGGAAGGATCTAGTCTAAGTGGCACAGCAAAACAGAGAAGAGTCTTTTGTACCTTGGAGGTGCTCCAGCTGACCCCCATGCCCAGAGGTGGCTCCCAGAGGGCAGAGGGGTGCAGTAGTCAGGACCCTACCCTGGAGCCGGGGCCCCATCCTCAGGATGCGCACACTTAGGTGCCGAGAGCAGTGATTAGTCAACCGGAGCTGGACGTGGACTCTGGTGTGAATCTTAATCAGACTCTTCCCCATGGTGGCCCAGGCAGGCAGACACTTCTTCAGTGGAAACCAGCTGATCTCTTCAGAGAAACCAGCCAGGCAGGGGAGATGTGGAGAGGGAAAGGCTGGAAAGCCTACTAGAGACAAAGGATTTCCGCTGATCCCACATCATGGCAGCCCCTCAGCAGTGCCTCCTGCGCTGGAGAGAGAAGGCTCTCCTAGCCTCAGATCAGGCTGAATGCAAGGAATGAGCAGCTCTGAGAGGCCGCGTTATCGGTGCACTGGATTCAGTCAGAAGCACTTAGAGCCATAAAAAGTAATGCTTCCCTAGCCTGCAGCCCTTTCCCTGAGGCCCAGATAAGGGCCCCAACCTCTCAGAGGGTGAGGGACAGAGAGGTCAGTGAAGGATTCCAGGGAGTAGGGAGAATCAAGACTGTCCCAGAAAATCCAGGTTGTAAAGTTACAAAGACGTCAGGCTTTATTGAGGCCACACCTGGTACAGGCCTGCCCTGATGCCAACAAGTCGCACCATCTACACTAGCTTTGGGCTGGGTGGCTCTGCAGTGCAGGAGGTAGTTTCTGTGACATTAACTTACGGGCTACGTGGACTGTGGGAAAGACAGTCTTTGATGGAGCATGAACCAATTTCAAATGTCCATAAACTCCTTGGGATTCTGGTTGGTTGTGCCTTTCTTCTAGGGCTCTCATGACATCCCCCTGTTGGGTGGACAGTTAGGGTCAGCTGTGTTTGTTAGGACTTTTAAAGGTAAAACCTTCTCTTGAAAGATGATGCACCTGAACTTTTTTCTCCTGGAAATTGATCTGTTCTTTATTTACACAGGCTTGGTAGCTCCTGCCCTGATACTTAGCGCTAAAATCTTTTGTTGTTTCCACATCCAAACCAGATGTCCATCTCCCTCTCCTCACCCTGAGCCTGTGAGGTTCATTTCTGCTAGGTCAGTTCTTAGCTGCTTCTACCTGCCCCCTCCTGAATCTGATGGGTCCTACGCTGTGCTTGCCTGCTGGCAGCCTTGGGCACGGGCGTGAGGGGCAGGGTGGCTGGGTGAGTAGCACATGGAGCCTGCTGAGCCATAACCCACCAAGCGTGAAATTCCACGAGGCTGAGGTTTTGATGTGCCCTCTCCCCACTGCATCCTCCCCTGGTATCTGCACACAGGGTGAGTCGTTTGCATGAGGAACCTGCTGCTGCAGTGGGAGAAGCTGGCTGTGGGAGGAGGCTGGAGGTAAGGCCAGAGCTGGGTTGGGATTGAGGCAGGCCCAGCATGTCTCGGAGGAACACAAGGATTGTGTTCCTCACTTCTGAGTTGTTCTGCTCACCCTACTTGGCAGTGACTACAAATGAGTTAGATCCCCACACAGCCTCAGTCTCTCCTCTCCTGGAGATGCTGGTTTTGCTGGACATTCTTCCATATTTTGGGAATTAGACATACATGAGGCTTCTCTCCTGTTTTGTGCCCTGCATGATTGCTGCCTTCCCAGGGTGAGCCTTTTCTTTGGGAGGACAGCTGTCCCCACTTTCTGTAGAAGCCTTAGGGTGAACCCACTGGCGCCAGCCTCAGGATGGATGGGAAGAAGGGCTACAGAGAGGGGAGAAAGTTGTTTCCTCAAAGGAGGAGAAGAAATACATTCTACTTTCCTGAGATGTACACCCCAAAAGAAAAGGGACAGCCAAAGCCAAGCTCAGTTCTGTAGCTCAGCCTAAGATGGGAGGAAAACCAGGAGGCTGTGTCTGATGATGCTCAGCTCCCCATAATTCCATGCTTCACAGAGTGATTACACCTAGGAGTTCACAATGTGGTCTCTCACACCCAGCTCCATTCTGCAGTGGGGCAGGAGGCTCAGAGAGGTTAAGCGACCTGCCCCAGAAAGTGCATGGCAGGACTCCTGTTTATATCTTTCTTTGACTTCCTGACCTGGGCTCTTTGCGCACTGTGTTTGCTGTCTGCCTAGTGAATACTTTAGTCTCTTTAAAGTATTTCTGCACGTGTTAGCTTCCTTGCAACCAGTGGGATGGGCAAGGAAGATGTCTCTGTTTTACAAATGCACAACTAAGATACTCAAATAATTAAACTTCATGGTGGTTGTCTAGCCAGGGTTCTCAACTCCTAGACTGTCTGGAGTTATATACTAGACTCAGGTAATGCAGAGTCTCACACTCACAGTGACACATCCTAAAACCCTAAACACAAACCAGAGATCCTCCCAAGGGGAAGAGCAGAGCAACATCCTTCCTAACCTGAACAATTCTTCATTTTCATTAACAAGCAGCATGCCCACAGAAAGGGCAAAAGGCCTTCCCTCCTCAGCTTCCACCCCATTAATCCTGTCTGTCTGTCTTCAGTCCCAGACAGACAGGTTTGAAGAAACCCTGCTGCTATCTCCTGCTGTTTGAGGTCTTCTGAGGTCTTAGAAAAACATCATCTTCAGGAATGAAAGCACTCAACTTTACACCCATATCCAGCCTGCTGGAGAGCTGGGTGAGTGACAGCAGCTAGAAGGCAATATTCTGAGAGCACCTCCTAACAGTGCTCACTACCCAGAGAACAGAGGGAACCTGCTACTGGGTTATCTGGTTCAGTGAAGATAAGATACACCGAATTTGTCTTCCCACTTTTGCCTCCTCCAAAGGGAGGGAAGGGTGGAGAGAGATGGATCATACGGGATTTCCTGAGACATTGGTAAGCAATTCAGGACAGATAGCAACAGGACAGATTTCTACAACTGAAGTGTTAGGTGGTGACAGCTATTGGAATGCTTCAGAACCAGGAATTTTCATTTCTTGGTTAACTGTCTCAGCCAACCTGATCATTTAAGCTGTGGAGATTGGTTAGCTCTAGAAAATAAGTGAAAAGCCTCTTGCCGGAAAGCAATTTCAGAACTTTGTGAAACCTGGTGGATTCAAAGGGCTAACCCAGGACCCCCATGCTGGACTACAGCGCAGCAGGCCTGGGTGGGATGCCCCTCGCCTCACACCCAACTGGTCTTCCCATCTACCGAGTAAACCACCTACCTGCTGCTGGAGGCTCTTCACCCCAGGAAACTTGCTGCTGTCCCTAATGCAAATGAGTCTCTTTTCAAGATCCCTGAGAAAGAACCTGGCCAAGTCACAACTTGGAGGAACCCAGTGGTCATCTCCAGAGGCTCATGCTCACCTTCCATGATGGAGATGTGAACAGCTCTTCTGCGGGTCCTGGGGACGCTGCTTAGCCTTGGGCCATGGGTTATGGAGGGACAACTCCGGCTGGGAACCATCCCTGCTCTGAGGTTAAAGAAAAAGAGAACGTTGTTGACTCAGTGCACAGACAAATTTGGCAGGTACTTAACCAGGCAATTCTAGCAGCCAGTATTCAACTCTGTTTTAAGATTTGGTCCATTTTTTTTTTAATCTTTAATACTTTCTCTTTGCCTTTGGTCCCTGGATCCCAGTCAGAGACACTGCTTCAAACTCCTCCACCTCCTAATATCCTAGCTGCACCAGAACCTTTTTTTAGTGCACAACAGTGCTACTGGTTGGAATTTGGGAGCAGGACTGTTGGGGAGTAGAGCCCCAGGATGAGCAGTACTGAAAATGTGCCTGGGGACCAAGATGAGCAGTAATGCTCCCATTCCCAGAGGCAAAGGCTGGTTGGCAAATCATTCTTGGCCAATTATATTCTTTCTGGGTCTTAACAGGTTCTAGGAGATAGCCTTCTGAAAATGTGTGATTTGTGGATATACATGAAGCATGGATCCTGAAACTATTTTAGAACCAGTGTGGGGCTGTGGGGCTATTCCTGGCTTCCTATAATGGACTGATTCCAGAACCAATGAAATACTGCTGCTTAGACACATCTTCCATAGTCTGTGATCAAAGTCAAGACTCCGGAGGGCAGAAGAGAACTGCTATCTGGTAGCAGCCTTCCCTCATTCTCCATCAAGGGTCAAAGACTTCTCCCCATACCTTCAGCTGAGACAAGTTTGTTCACCTTCCTGCCCTATTCTCCTGCCCCTTTTAGTAGCTGTTGTGGCCAAGAGCTTCCCAGTACTCAAATTGCTGGGTCTTTTGAGATTCTGGGATCTGAGCTGGACCTGGTTTGGGGGGAAGCTCCTGGCAGCCTACCTGTGTATTTCTGGTGGCTCCCGCTTGATCTTGGCACTTGACTCCATTACTTCCTTTGCAACTCGGCCGCTATAAGTAGTATAATAAAAACAAGCAGCAAGAAATAAGACAGTGTTCCAGGAGTGGACTCCTCTCCAAGATCTCAGATGCTTTGGCTGAATCAGGAAATGGATCTTTGGCCCACCCCTTCCCCAATGTTTTGGTCACTGAGCAAGCTTTGCTTGCGGAGGTAAAGAGTTCTAAAATGTTTTGACAGCCTATCTTAGAGAGCTCTCCATCTCTGGAGTCTTTGGGATTTTCCATTCTCATTTAGGAATGATTCCTCATTGTTCAGTATGTTCCAGTAACATCATGGGAGGAAAAAAAACCACTTTTAGACAGTGAGACATGAAAAGAATCACTGTTATAGTTCTTATTTTGCTACTGTTGTAAGGGAAGGAGAAGATACACATTTAAAACCCTATGGGCAGGCTGGGTGCAGTGGCTCACGCCTGTAATCCTAACACGTTGGGAAGCCATGGCAGGAAGATTGCTTGAGGCCAGGAGTTCAAGACCAGCCCGAGCAAGACCCCATTTCTATAAAGAATAGAAAAATGAGGCCGGGCGTGGTGGCTCAGGCATGTAATCCTAGCACTCTGGGAGGCCGAGGTGAGCGGATCGCTCAAGGTCAGGAGTTCGAAACCAGCCTGAGCAAGAGCGAGACCTCGTCTCTACTATAAATAAAATTAATTGGCCAACTAAAAAATATATAGAAAAAATTAGCCGGGCATGGAGGCACGTGCCTGTAGTCCCAGCTACTTGGGAGCCTGAGTCAGAAGGATTGCTTGAGCCCAGGAGTTTGAGGTTGCTGTGAGCTAGGCTGTCGCCACGGCACTCACTCTAGCCCGGACAACCGAGTGAGATTCTGTCTCAAAAAAAAAACAAAAGAAAAGAAAGAAAAATGAGCCGGGCGTGGTGGCATGCACCTGTAGTCCCAGCTACTCTGGAGGCTGAAGCAGGAGGATCGCTTGAGCCCAGGAGTTTGAGGTTGCAGTGAGCTGTGATGACACCACTGCCCTCTAGCCTGGGTGACAGAGCGAAACCCTGTCTCAAACACAAAAAACAAAGAAACAAACAAAAGGCCTACAGACAACCAGCTGTAGGGAAGGAAAGAAATAGTAAAAGGGTTACAAGACTAGAGAATTGGATAGAAACCTCAGGCTTTTCTGTGAGTTCCCCAGTTTCTTAGTTCTCAAGGATAAGGACCACTGAGTGACTTCTCCAGAGAAGGGTCTGAAAATAGATCCATAATGGTTACTTACTGTCACTATTTACCTGTATCGGAACCGGCTCCCTTTAAAGAATAAATTGCTGCTGGACACTGTGCGGACTTGGCTTGACTTCTCCAGCCTGCAGCAAGGCAAAGTCCAGTGTGACAGATGGCCCGAAATTGCCTCGCACAGGCTAAAGCAGCACATGCTCCTTCCAGAGGCTACTTGAGGAAACTATTCGGGAAGAAGGCTTTCATAGGCCACCCTTGTTTCTGACTCATTTAGGATCTGAGGGCTGTGTTCACAGCCAACTGCCCTCCTGCTTTCGTGCCCAGGACAGTCATGTGGAAACCCATTATAATGTCAGGAGAGAGAAGGGTCCTCAGTTTGCCTCATGTGGTTCAGCAGGGGACTGAGAGATTAAGTGTTAGGGGTGATGGTCTGGGGGAATGATAGAGTGCCACCCATCTAATCTCAGCCAGGCCACTTATTAGCAGTGTGACCTTGGGCAAATTTCTTTCCCTTTCTAAGCCTCAGTTTTCTTATCTATAAAATGATGCAGCTGAGCCTACTGGACCTCAGGTGCCCCTTCTAGTTCTAGTAGTTGGACTTCGTGTCCATGTGTAGGTAATTGGGCCCTTCCTGTTCCATCTCTCTCTTGGAAAATTCTAAAATACATTATCATAGTTAAGACTCTGAGAAGTCCTGCAATGAAGAAACTAGCTTAACATTAAAAGTTGCCTCATGTAATTGAACTTGGAGCTTTCCTCCCTCCCTGAGATGCCTACACAACGTCACTTTCAAGGCTACAGACAGCTGTTGAGGAGACTTTAGAAGGCCATGGGAACTGTAAAACATCCTCCTGGGTGACTTCACCGATCCCATTAGCTGTCTCACATTTGGAAATGGAAGCTTGGACAGAGCTACCCAGAGACAAGTCTCCCCAAACCTGGCTTACCTGTAACACGCCCAGGTACCTACAATACTAACCCAGTCAGGAACCCACCTGGGTCTGAAACCTTTGCTATAAGCGCACAGTGAATAGGAGCTGTCCCCAAAATCCATGAATAGTTCCTGGGAGACACCATCCCCAACTATCTTGGTGCTCTGTGAGGTCTGAACCCACCTTCCCTCCTGCCTGAGCATGTTCTCAAGCCTGACTCAGCTCCTGTCCGGGCACTGACGAAGGCAGGACCAGGGATCTGTGCGTGAGAGATGCCTAGGGCAAGGCCAGAGTGGCTTCTGCCAGAGACTTGGCATAACTGGGGATCTGACCCAGGCTAGAGGCTTTTAACAATTAGAACATACAGGCGGCAACAGAAAACTGAAAAATGATCTAAGTTTCCAGTGTGGGTGCTAGCAGGGCTGGGTGGGTGTGGAGATCTACTAGTGGAAAGACTGGAAACTGAGTCTGGTCATGGGTTCATGGAGTCTGTGTCCCCATGCCACAGATGGAAAAACAAAGCCCTTAAAAATGGCCCTGGAGGTATGAAAAGACAAGAGACAAGGAGATTACTTGCATTTGTCTTAGACCCTTTGGCAAAGAGAAAGAGAAGGCTTCCAAATACACCATGCCCAGGCCAGTGACAGCTGAGTGTGGAGCAGGCCTCTGTCTGCTAGTGCCTTCCTCTCTCGCACGGGACCCCATCTTTCCCGGGCTGCTCCTCTGTCCCACAAGCAGGAGTTTGCGTCTCAAGCTGCTTCTCTCCAGGTTCATGTAACTGGCCAAACCTGGGCTCTGTCCTCACAGGCAAAGGGAAGGTGGTAACAAAAGAAAGGTTTCTCTGACTTTCCCTGGACAGCTGGGACTGAACAGGAGGGACATTTGACCATGCCAAAGTCTCTCTTCTTCAGGAGAAGAAAGAAGCCCACTCAGGTTAGAATTCTGCCTGCCCATTCAGTTCATCCCTCATTCTGGTATAAATGCATAGTGAGTATTAAGCAATTCAGAGCCTGCGGGAGAAATAGCGGCTGGGGCTGTGGCCGTGGCCCCGGTGACTGGCAGGAGACTGGTTCTGAGGCCAGCATCCTCAGCAGCCAGCAGGTGGCAGAGTCTGTTCAGCAGGGAGGAGGGTGGTGCCACAGCCCAGAGCAATTCTGATCTTTCTAGGATCCTTCAGGTTACTGGAGGGGGACCTAGCCTGTCAGGGGCATTTGGTGACAGTAGGGCCCACCTCGGGTTGAATATACCACACACTCTGTCTTGCCTTGTCCTCATTAAAGTACATCTTGTTAAAGCATACATCATTACATTCTGTTTTTAAAACAAAACCAGGGGTTTAGTGAAACATTCTTTACTTGGCATCATCCCTGTTTCTCGATGGGTCATTTCTTTGCTTCTTAATGCTTTGTATAGCCATTTTCTTAACAAAAGAAAACTGAACAAAAAAAGCCTCATATACTTTACAAAATCCTTTGGTAAGCAAAGTTCTTTCCTTTGGCTCCAACCTGGCTTCCCAGTAACAGTCAAGCCGTTGCCCACCTCCAGCTACCCTACCCTTTGCCCCTGGGCACTTGGCCTGTCACTGGCAACTCCTTTGGCAGTGTCACACCGAAAGATTAGCACTGGCCACTGACCAGGAAGCAGACCCCAGAGTCTCTCCAAGGCTTGCGGCTAGGGCCCAGAGTCCAGGGAGCTCTTCTGGGTTGAGCCTGATCCTCTGTGGAGCTGTTGTGTTCTAGGCTTTTCAAGGCTCTGAATGGCTCCCCAAGAACAGCTTGATTCAAGCTAGGCACCCCTTGGCTTTTTCTGGCCCAAATCTTATCCCTAAAAAACCAGAAATGGCTGGGCGTGGTGGCTCACGCCTGTAATTCAAGCACTCTGGGAGGCCGAGGCGGGCGGATCGCTCAAGGTCAGGAGTTTGAAACCAGCCTGAGCAAGAGCGAGACCCCGTCTCTACTATAAATAGAAAGAAATTAATTGGACAACTAAAAATATATGTAAAAAATTAGCCGGGCATGGTAGTTCATGCCTGTAGTCCCAGCTACTTGGGAGACTGAGGCAGAAGGATTGCTTGAGCCCAGGAGTTTGAGGTTGACGCCACGGCACTCACTCTAGCCCGGTCAGCAGAGTGAGACTCTTGTCTCAAAAAAACAAAACAAAACCAGAAATGCCCTA